>VMDR010000844.1:0-170475 GCA_007922815.1 Macrotus californicus
GATGCCTCAGGCCAGCACAGTCACCCAGTTATGGGTTCTCACAGCACCCTGTACTGTTTCATGGACCTCATTACAATTGTAACTAACGAAGTAATTGGGCAATGAATTGTTTTAATATCTTTCTCCTTTGCTAGAATGCGTGCTCCGTGCAGAAGCGATCTTGGCCTGGGCCATGCCCTCCGCCTTCGTGTGGTGCTTTGCACACAGTAGAGACTTTGGGCGTATTTATTGCAGGGAGGCTGGGTGGATGGGGCGGTGAGGGCAGCATTACAATCTGTGAATCTTGGCGGCAAAGTTCTCGGTCCTTCCTCCTGTTCTCACCTCCCTCCCCGTCTCCTCTCCCCACTGCAGGTGGCTTCTGGTTTGGTGTGGACCAGGAGGGGGCAGAGGGTACCCTGTCTTGGTCCGGCATCCTCTTTGTCGTGCTAACCAGCCTCAGCATCTCGCTCAATGCCATCTACACCAAGAAGGTGCTCCCGGCATTGGATGGCAGCATCTGGCGCCTGACCTTCTACAACAACGCGATCTCCTGCATCTTCTTCCTCCCCCCGCTCCTGCTGCTGGGGGAGCTGCGGACCCTCCGCCTCTTTGTCCAGCTGGGCAGGGCCCACTTCTGGGGCATGATGACGCTGAGAGGACTGTTTGGCCTTGCCATCAGCTACGTGACAGGCCTGCAGATCAAGTTCACCAGTCCCCTGACCCACAATGTGTCAGGCACGGCCAAGGCCTGCGCCCAGACGGTGCTGGCTGTGCTGTACTACGAGGAGATCAAGAGCTTCCTCTGGTGGACGAGCAACATGATGGTGCTGGGGGGCTCCTCCGCCTACACCTGGGTCAGGGGCTGGGAGATGAAGAAGGTCCAGGAGGAGCCCAGCCCCAAGGAGGACGAGAAGAGCAGCATGAGGGTGTGAGCTCCTGCGGGGACCTGGGATGGCCTGTCCCAGGAGAATGCCCTGGAATGCGGGGAAGGCATCTCTTACCTGACAGACCTAGGTAGGCCTAGGAGGAATGGAAAATCACCAGGTGAGAAAACAACACCGTAGGATACCGTAGCCTAGGAAAATGCCTGCTGACCCAACCCAGGACACACAGATGCCCGGCTAAGATTGGGGTCTGAGGTCGGCCTATCTGGCATAACAGGGTAGAGCTTTAACCAGAGGTCTGACAAGATGTATCAAGAACAGTGGTCAGCAGAAACGGCACCCAGCAACCAGCTCTAGCCAATCAGACTCTGACACCACAACCAGTTATCCTTTGTAGGTTTTTGTGCTTAAAAACCCTCCCCTAAGAACAACCAAGAGAGTCTTAACCTCCCTTGGTTGGCTCCCCAACCTCTCTAGGTTGTCCCCACTTTCCCCCACGAGTCTTAACCTCCCTTGGTTGGCTCCCCAACCTCTCTAGGTTGTCCCCACTTTCCCCCATGAGTCTTAACCTCCCTTGGTTGGCTCCAATTTTCCCTCTTATTCCCCACTAATAAACCCTGCTCCTTGACTCGCTGGATCCTTCTGGTTTCTTGAGTAACTTCCACCTAACATTACCCAGGGCCAGCAGCCTCCAGGGGCCATTGTTTACAGACCAATGGGAGTTTGGGGGGGAGGGGTGGATTCCAATGGAACCAGCATAATCCCACAGAAGACCATCAGAAGAGCCACCCAATCAGCTCACAGAATCTAGAGAAACAAGGAATTGGTTTTGAGCCTCTAAATTATGGACTAATGATTACGCAGCAATAGATATCTGATACATTAGCCTAAGTAAATGGGGGAGGGGGATATCTGAAGGAAACTGGGGTTTCTTATGGACAACCAGAGAAGCCACGCCTCAGAAAGGGCAGGAACCAGAGTCCTGTGGCCATCCTAGCCGAAGTTCACGACCTCTCCGCTGGAATGCCACCTGTATCGCCCCCCAGCCCCACTGTGGCTCTGTCCTACCTTCAGGTCAGCTTCCCCAATTCCTGGGAGGAGGGTGTGGTTGGGTCAAGTACCCCAACCCCCAGGCAGTCACATATGTCACCCAGACCATTGCCCCAGGGCCTCAGGATGGACCCCAAAGTGTTCTAAAACATTCACCCCTATAGATTCAGATAATAAAACACGGCCAAAAAAGATTTTCCCTTCTCCTGACTTGATTTTTGTTAAAAAAAAAATGCTGCTCATCAATGACCATGTCCAAGTCCCTTATTTGGCAGCCCAAGAAAGCTAAGGCACGGAGAGGTTAAAGGAAGCCTCTAAGGTCACAGAGCAAATTGGCAGTGAGCCCAAAGTGGCACATGAGTTTCCTGGTCCTAATCCAAAGTGTTCTTTGCATGGCAGGGGAGCTATTTAGCAAACACAAATAAATTTTACTAGGTATCAGGCACTTTTGAAAGTGCTTCACAAATATTAATTCATTCAATTCTCACCCACAGCCCTATGGGGGTGTCATTATCTCCCATCTCGCAGATGAGAAAATCTGAGGCACAGAGGCGGTAAGTAATTTGTCTGAGGCCACACAGCTAATAAGTGATATAACTAGGATTCGAACCCAGACAGTCTGCTTCTCAGTCATAGAACTACGGCTTTCCCCTTTTGCCTGAGGATAAACAAGAATTCGCCTTGGGATAAAAAGATGACTCAAATCACTCACTAGCTGTGTGGGCACAGCTAAATCCCTTAATCCTTCTGTTCCTTTTTCTAGATGAGAAAACCAAGGCCCAAGGGTCAAATGATTTGCCCAATACGCCAATGACAAAACAGTGTGGTACTCAGCTCTCCTGGCCGTCCTGTCTGATTTGCTTTCCACAGTAGCACTTTGGTGGGAAGCTGCCTCACCAGATGCAGCCCTAGCCCAGCCCCTGCCCTTCCCCTGCACCCACCACAAATCTCGGTTCTGCTGAAGGGGCTAAATTTAGGACCTGAAACCAGCTGAAATGGGGACCGCATAGCCTGCTGCACAGGAGCACCTGGCTCCAGTGCTCTGAGAGCTGAGATGGAGGAAGGCCTTGTGCAGGTGGGTGAGAGAGGCTGTCGGTGCGGCCGCACCGTGGGGGAATTGGTAACATTAGAGCTGGGACCCCGAGACATCATGACAGACTTGCCCAAGGTCACAATGTGATGGGACAGAACCCAGAACCCTCCTCCCAGGCCAGTGCCCTTTCCCTGAAGAATCATCATCATCACCATCACTTTTTAAAATAGTAATAATTACTGTCATTATTAGTTTATTATAATATGTTGTGTATAATTATAAATATATTTCTATTATTAAATATTAAATAATATTATTAGTGTTAACATTTGCTGGCTACTCACCACCTGCCGTCTCCTGATTTTCAAACAGTGACTCAAATTGATAAAACACTGGACTTGGCCGCGAGGCACCTACCTGCACCAGATTCCTCCTGGAGCCACCATTTCACAATCTCTTTCTTAGCTCCCAACTTCTTTGGCAGTCTTTCCACATCTGGGAGAGGCTGGGTAGGACACATACACCCTGGGGCAAAGGAGGCAACATTTCCAAGAACCAGAGCTGAGGGAATTGCCCCTGTTGCTTCTCCCAGTGAAAACGCCCTCCTCTTCCCACCTGCCCAGAAGGGAAGATGTTACCACCCTTTTCCAGCCACATTGACTGAGCGCACATTCCAGGCCTTCAGAGCGAGGGAAAGTCTTCCTGCCCTGCTTGGCTGTGTTCTCGCCAATGACCTGGGAAACAGGACAGGGGCCAAAAGCTTCTGTTGCTGCTTTTGCTGCCAAGCGTTACAGGCACAGTCAACAACAGCAACAGTGATGACAATAACAGAGCCTTGGAAGGGAAGTCCCTTGCCATGGAGCCGAGCACAGGAACTTTGAATGAGGACTACGCGTTGTCATTGTTCCTTGACATTCTTTTTAAGTTAGTTTGTTGACTTAATATCTTTTGAAGAAATGTTCTAATTAACCACAAATTGAGCAATGCGTATTTTAAAAATTCAAATTCTATGGAAAGATATTGGATCCATTTTTCCTCTACCCCATCCCTCTCCCGCCAGTAATCCATCCCTGAAAATATAATTACGTCACCCTCCCCAGTGTTAACTCCCATTACTTTTTGATGTGTTTCTAAATCGTTATTTCTTTGTTTTTATAAATTTAGAGACATCAGTACGCTTTTTGCAAAAAAAATAATATATATGTTATATACATGTAAATGAGATGGGATCATCCTCCACATATTATTTCATAGCTGGCCTTTTTTACAATTTAAATTTAAAATAACTTCCTTCTACTTATTTTTATTGAGATATGTTTGAAATATAAGCCCTTGGCATTTTGTAAAATCTCTGTTGATAGAGTGGGAAAACCGTAGGCTTTGAACTCAGCCAGGCCTGCCTTTGAATCCCTGCTTCCCACTTCCTAGTTGGGTCACTTAGCAGGGCGCCCAGCCTCTCTGAGCCCCTGTTTCCCCATCTGCAAATGCAGATGACTACTAAAATTAGGAATGACAACCGTAGTCCGTACTTCACAGGGTCATGTCAAGGGTTAAGTGAACAGTGCCTGGCAGACAGCAAAGCTCAACCCATGTTCGTTATTATTAGTGTTCCCCTGTGAGGTTATGATCTTAGTTTGCACAAAACTCTTATTGCACTTCTCATAGAGCATAGAGCAAGATAAAAATGTTAATATGCCTGTTTCCATCGCTATGTTATGAGTTTCTCAAAGGACAAGAATCACGTCTAACTCAACCGTGTATACCCAAGAGCCTTCTTAGGAGCCCGGCCCAGCAGGCACATGGTCCAGTGTGCCCAGTGAACAATTAACCCCCTTGGAAGCAAGTGCATGTTTCCAAATCATCACTAACGTCTGCTGAGCACAGCAACCGCCACCTCCAAGCTCGCCCTCACTCATGGGGGTGGGGGGTGCCCTGGCTCCATGTCTGAATCGCAGGGTCCTGGCCCCTGCCCACTGCGGACTGAATCAACGTCCTAACCCAACCACCATTCCTGAATCAGGATCTGAAAGGCACGGGTCAGCCTTCTCCTAGAAGGAGCCAGAAGTTGTGGAGTAGCCATGTTTGGCCTTGTACACAGGCCAGGCAGAGAAAATCGACCTACAGAGAAAGAAAGTAGAGAAAAACCCGAAGAGACACAGGCAGGAGAGCAGGGGAATCCACAGAAAGAGGGAAACGGAGAGAGGGTAGCTGTCCTGCCCCGGGTGACTTCAGGATTCCTGGTTTCAGTCCTGGTGAAACAGGATCCGCATTATACTCTCAGGTCCCACTAGGTACTCCTGTGTCTTCCCAATCCATGCTTGCTTTTTGCTTAAGCTCACCCGGAAAAGGTTTTGGTTACCTGACCCCAGAGGAACCTCCACCAACATCATAAACACACAGTTTCCCATTTAGACTCACGGTCCGAGGAGTCTGGGACACAGGGCTGGCAGCAATTTGCAGCTCCGTCCACCACCCCACACCTCACCAGCTCTGCAAAGTATACCCTCCCCCCACCTCCCACACACACACAAGGCAAGCATTTGCTGGATGAAATTCCCTTCATGGAGGCAAGCCAACCTCCGAAGTCCTTGAGCAGAAAAGTAACATTTTCTAGCACTTCATTCTTTAAAATAAAAGACCTATTTACCAGAACGGAAGGGAAAATGAAAATAGTACTAATATTTCAGAGAAGGCTATGGAATCTACATCAGTGGCCAAAAGCCCACTCTTGGGGTTGGCAGTGGTGGGGACTCCAGTGTAGGCTTGTGATGGAAGGGAGGCCAAGGCAAGTCCCTGGGCAGTCTGTCACCTCCGATACAGCATCTCTCCCAGGGCCCTGCATCAGCAGAGAAAGGCTCAGCCATGAGGCCCTTTTTCTGGTGACTGAGAGGCGGGTGCTGTGTGCTCTCTTTGTCCCTCCCACCAGCTGGCTCCTGCCACCCAAAGGCCCGAAAACATGCACACTACACTTCCTTCCCTAGAGCTTGGAGAGTAGCTGCTGTTTTCTTGGCAAAGAACCTATGAAATTTCAGTTTTGAAATTGAACACAATCACACGCCTTCCCGTTTTTCCCCTGGGAGTGTCTGCAAAAACTGCGGTCCCACAGGTCAAGCTTCCTCAACTTCTTTGACCAGCAGAGCAGTCTGCGACGGTTCCTAGGGCCACCCTCTGAGAACCACCATCCCTTAGGGCTGCCGGATGGCCAGGGGATGTCGCACAGAACCCTGGGCATTGCAGGGCAAGCCCCTCAGGAGCAAACGCTGGGGAAAACACAGCCAGAGAGGACAGGGGCAGATGGGTGGGATTCTGGCCTCCGCTCATCAGACCCAACTGAAGCCACCCCCTTATGATCCTCATCTTGTAAACCAAAGCGTGACATGTATACAAACGAGGAGACAGCCCATGGAGTACGGCAACACAAACACGTCTGTGTAAGCAGCACCCAAGCCAAGAAAGAGGACATGACCAGCGTCCCCATGGACTCCCTAAGTTGCTCCGTTGCTATCCTTTCCGTAGTCAACATCTGCCGCATCCTAACATCTGAGGCCTCACACCATGGGTTTAGTGGTTGTGTTTGTTTGTTTTTAAAGATTTTATTTATTTATTTTAGAGAAAGGGGAAGGAAGGAGAAAGAGAGGGAGAGAAACATCAATGTGTGGTTACCACTCGCGCACCTCTCACCGGGGACCTGGCCTGCAACCCAGGCATGTGCCCTGACTGGGAATCAAACCAGCGACCCTTTGGTTTGCAGGCCGGTGCTCAATCCACTGAGCCACACCAGCCAGGGCTAGTTGTTGTGGTTTTAAATTATGAACTTAAGGTCTTTTTAATATCAACCCAATAAATGTGTATGTTTAAAACATTATACATGCTAATCTGATGCACGTATTCAAGTAAAAAAAAGAACCCATAATATCAATTAAAAAAGTATAATATATTCAAATTCCATACGAACAATGCTTTTTAACTATGGAATTTCTTAGTGGAATATCTCTTTTAAAAAAAGTCCTGTTTTGTTGCCAAGGCTTATTTTACTGTTTATTTACAATGCTTTATAATTTTGTTAACTTAAAGCTTTATTGAGATACAATTCATTTATCATACAATTCACTCATAGCCAGTTGACAACTCATCCGTTTTTAGTGTATTCACAGTTGTGGGACGTAACGTCGCAGGGAGTTCAAGGTTCACGGGCCCGATCCTTCAAAGGCCAAAATTCAACACATCAGAGTTTGGAGTAAGGAGACATTTATTGATCGAGAAGGTGCCAACTGGAAAAGATGGGAGTTGCCTTAAATCTTCTGCAAACCCATCTTAAGAGAGCCCAGAATCCAGGCGTCTTTTAGGTCGGGGGAAGGAAGGAGGGGCAGGGAAGAGAGGAGTGACGACCTCGGCTCCTACAGAGATCCAAGGAAAAGCAGCAAATCTCTAAATCTCTTTGTTCCTGCTGGGTCCCTTGGCCCCTGCAGATCTGAGTCTGGTGTTGAGGCTCCTGTAAGTCTTCGATAAAGTCATTATTTTGTACGGCTCTCCCCACCTCTTTAGGAAAGGCACCTTCGGGCAAGGGGCTCTGCTTGCAAAAACTCAAGCCCCCCTGCAGGCCCTCGGAGAAATGCAGGCTAGAATTTAGATGGAGTCTGAGCAAGAGAGCACAGCAAAAAGCCCACGCCCATCAGGTGTGTTTCTCCCTCTATTCACCACCCCCTCCACCAGCCCAACTGCTGGCCCTCCCAGCTGTAGAAAACCGATTTCTACTGATTTGCCTATTCTGGACATTTCATATATATGGAATTCTACAATGTGGGCACTTTGTCACTTAGCATAATGTTTTCAAGATTTATCACTGTTGAAACATACAAAAAAGTCCAGCCATTGTTAATATAACAAGGATGGTTTTCGTGATGATGTTAGGCTGGTCGGTGACTCAGGCTGTGAGAGAATCACAAAGGGAAGAAAGTGCAGAGAGTAAAGGATTTTTATTTTTACTTGCCCAAGGGAGAGACAGGGCTGGGTGCGGAGAAAGCACCAGCACCAGCCCTGAGGGGTCAGGGCTGTGAGTTTTCATCAGGTGATGGGGCGGCCATACAGCAGGATGTTTCCGTGGGGCTGCAGCCTGTTTCGATGTTATCTTTGGGTGCAGTCCCGTTGTCTGGTCATTGCGGTCTGGTCTGTCCTGTTTCGTAAGTTCCAGGAGCCTCTGTGCCTTCAGGGAGCCTCCAGTAATTTTCTGGTCCTGAAGATAAAGGGGTCAGTCATGCTTGGGGGTCCAGCCTGCTCTGGGAAAGGGGGCCTGAGAAAGAGGCTTTTGTCCTATTACTGGACATCGATGTAACCTGGCAGCCAAGGAGAGTGGACTGGAATGCGCATGTGTGAACAATGGGGACTTCACAGTACTAGTCAGTGGGGGCCATAGATGTCGTTGAGTGAGCCTCCGTGCTGTGTGGCTGTCGCATTCAAAATGACTGAGCAAGTAGAGCAAGGAATTTGCATCAAGTTTTGCATTAAGCTTGAACAATCCTTTGTGGAAACTATTCAGATGATTCAGAAGGCCACAGCTATGGGCAACTGGTGATTGGCAGCTTCATCACAACAATGCACTTGCTCATGTGTCACATCTTATGCAGAGTTTTTTTGTAAAACATCAAATCACCCAGGCAACTCAGCCCCACTAAAGCCCAGACTTGGTGTCCTGCAGCTTCTGGCTTTTCCCAAATCACTTTTGAAAGGGAAGAGATTTCAGACCATCAATGAGATTCAGGAAAATACAACAGGGCAACTGATGACAATTGGAAGGACTGTGTAAGGTCCCAAGGTACCTACTTTGAAGGAGACTGAGGTGTCATTGTCCTGTGTACAGTGTTTCTTGTATCTTGTATCTTCTTCCATAAATGTCTCTGTTTTTCATATTACATGGCTGGATACCTTCTGGACAGAACTTATCCATCGGTACTTTCTTCTTTATTATTGCCAAACGATATCTCACTATATGAATACACCACATTTTATTTACCCATTCATCAGCCAATGGACATTTGAGTTGCTTCTGCTTCTTTGGCTGTTATCACCATACCTTAGTTTTGCCTGGCTGTGGACTTTGTGTAGTAGACATATACATGTATAAGTGCCTCTTTTTCATGTGTATGCCTTGCTTCTTTTGTTCAATATTAAATTTGTAAGATTCACCCATGTTGTGGAATGTAGCTATAGTTTGTTCATTTTTATTGTTCTAGAGTATTCCTTTGAATACCCCACAATTTATTTATCCATTCTATTGCTTATGGACATTTAGGACTGTCATTAATAATACTGTTATGAATATTTCTGTACATGTCTTTGGTATATATGTGCACAGATTTCTGTTACATACGTGATAAGGATAAAACTACCCCATCGTGGGATGTATCATTCATGACCCATACTGTATTTGTTTTTTCAAATTTAGTGTATAACACCAGAGAGTTTTCTCAAGTAGCCGTATCCATTGGTACTCCCAAGGGCAATATATGAGTCAGTTACTCAGGTCTCTCCCAGCACTGGGCTTTGTCAGTTCTTTAACTTTATCCATTGTGCTGGGTCTATAGTCAAAGCTCATTGTGGTTTCTATTTGTTTCCCTGGGGGAGGAGGGGAGGGCAGGCAACACCTTCTACTGTGTTCATTGGCCATGTGCATATTCTTTGTGGGGGAGGGGATAGAAAATGTTTATTCAAGTCTGACCTTGAACAAATTTCATGTTGGGTTGCCTCTCTTCCTTTTTCTTTTTTGCTTGTAAGGTTTCTTTAAATATTCTGGATTTGAGCTCCTCAAGAACTACGTGCTACAACTCTCTTCTTCCAGTCTGTGGTTTTACTGTAGTCCGATTTATCATTCTTTTTCTTCATGGTTAGCCCTTTCCATGTTTTATTTAAGAATTTTTTTGTCTACCTCGAGGTCATAAGAATATTTTCCTATATAATATTCTCAAAGCTTTGCTGCTTCACCTTTCACATATAATCCACCTGGGATTGATCAGTATGTTCTGAGATATTTTATTGACCCATCTCCATTACGGGGAAAAAAAAAACACCCTGATTCCTACTTCTTTATACAGGCATTTTTGTCGTGAATAAAATACCAGATATGTGAGGATCTGTTTCTGGACTCTGGATTCAGAGACTTTGGTTTACTTATCTTCCTCCAATCCCATGCTGTACCTGTATCATCATCATCATCATCATCATCATCATCATCATCATCCCCATTTTACAAATGAGGAAACTGAGGCACAGAGGCTATGTAACTTGCCCAAGTAAATAATTTGCTAGTTAATGGCAGAGCTGAAAATGGAACCCAAGGAGTCTGGCTTCTCAAGGTCCCAAGATCCATGTTCTCAAGTTTCTCGCCAGAAGTCGCAAGAGACCGCAATGCTGCTGCCGCCGCTCCGTGCTGAGTGCGCGCTTACCAAAGGGAGAAGGGTGGGGTCCCTGGTGCTCCTGACGCAGACCGGAAACTCAGCTGCCGATTCTTTCCCAGTCTCACCACTAGGGGGCGCGGGTAACTTAGCCTCGTTAGGGACGTCCCTCCCACCCGCCCTTGGTTACCTTTCAACCAATCATCAAATATTTGCACATAACGCAGTTCACAGGGAATGTAGAATGTTGTCCGATCCAGTCTTTTGGCAGGACTGCAACGAAAAGACGAACAGAACTGATCTCTGACTTCTTGAATATCTTCAGCAAGGAAAGAAACCTCCCACTACCTGGCTGATTCCTACACCACTTTACACTAAGTCCCTTCTTAAATCTTTTACTCTTCCCACGAAAAGCTAGATTCGTTGTTCTACCCTTACTGGAAACAAGAAGTAACTGTTTGGCATCCTCATGGCAACCGCCCTTCAGGCATGCTTGTGAACACGAGGTATATAGCTATGACGTCAAACTCAGTCCTCATTTTTCTCAGAGATGTAATAGTTCGTGATTACATTTCATCTCCTTAGCAATTTACACGTTTCTTTGATCTCTCTCCAATTTCTCCATGTCTCTTTTAAAGTGTAAAGTCCAAAAGTTAAGGTTGCACTCCATTATTCTATCCAGTGCCAGATTTACTTCCTGCTTCTTGAATGTTACCCTGTTCATAGACCCAAGCAATACTCAATCATTCAATAAAATAATCCATCTTTATTAAACTGACAAAGAATTATATAGTCATTAAAATAACAAACACAAAGACAATGACAATATAGAACACGCTCAATATTTTGTTTAAAAATGCATGCAATATTGCATCTCTCCTTTGATTAAAGCTATGAAAAGGCATTTGTGGACACAGTCTAGGAGGTAACATAAAGCTACAAGAGTTGATTTGTTTAGTTTGGGGGATTGATGGTGATTATTTCTCTTTGTTTCTCATTGTTGGTAAAATTTTGAGGGTTTCTTACAAATGAGTGAAACCTTTCCTTCACTCAGCAAGTTACAGAGCACTCATTATGTGTAAGACCAAGGGTTGAGGGGATGCAAGGAAGACAAAAGCAGACGCAGATTCTGCTGTTCAGAATAACAACAGCTGATGCCTATCAAATGCTTACTAGATCCCAAGCTACTATTATCCCTATTGTATAGATTAAGAAAGAGGGGAACTGAGAAATTAACTAGCTTACCAAAGTCACACAGCGTCGAAGTAGAACCAGAATTTGAACACAGCCATTCCAACCATGCGAGACGTTGGGTTTAACCACCATACAACACTGCCTCTCATAATAGCCTAATAAAATGAGGATAAATCACATTCAGCAAATGCTTGTTGAGTACCTACGATATGTCAGGTACCAAACTAGGTGCTGGGGATCATCACACTGATGTGCAAAATGAGCACAGTCCCTGCCCTTGGAGAGCTCACAATCTATAGAGAAAGCATCATGGGATGTCAGAGGAGAAAAAGATGAGCACCCACCTTTGAGGCTGTAGGGGGTAACCATCTCCTTAAACTCTCTGTTTCATTTTTACAGGGCCATCAATCTTGCGGAGACAAAAGGGATAGGAGAGGGGGAACAGAAAGCCTCAAAAGAAAAGTGACAGGAGATGGCATCTATTTGTTTAGCAAGCATTTGGAGAGGGCATCTAAAAATAATAACAGTTAGGACTAGGAGAGACCCTAAGAGTTCCTGCCAGCCTGAGACTCTAGTCTCTGTTCAACTCTTACTCCATTAAGTGCCAAGCACTGAGCTAGATTCTGGAAATTAAACTAAATGAGCAGCGGCTCCTGCCCTCCAGGAGTTTACAGTCTAATGGGGCAGACAGACAAGTAAGGAATTCTAATACCATGTACTAAGGCCAGTGATAAGAAGAAGCACAGAACAAGATGGAGCACTATGCAGGCTGGGACAAGACAGCAAGAAGGTGACATTTGTACTGAGCAGTGACACAGGGCAAACTGGAATTAGAAAGGGGATGGGGAGGGGAGTGTGACCCAGGCTAGAGCACAGAGCTTGTGCAAAGCCCTGGAAATGAAAGAGAGCCTAGGATTAAAATGATTTGCAGAGTGGTGCCAATTAATGCCACTGAATTGCTAAATTCCTTCATTGCTTATCCCAGGTTCAGGAGGGATTCCAAGCATGGGCACAACCTAGTGCCAAATTGAAACAAACTGTTCTCCATTGGATAATCCCAGAGCTCCAACATGACCAGACCATTTTAGCCTACCACCATGACTTCACTGCAGGTGGTCATATGCTTCTCTTGTCTTTCAATCAGCAAGCCCAGTGCTAGCCTCTAGAAGGATAAAAGGACTCCCTCCAGCTCCCCAGGTCAGGAGTGGTGACAGCGTCCATCACATCTCTAAATCCCACGGGTAATTCCAGCAGTGTTCGTGCACACTGGTACCATTGGGTCTACTAAACATAGAACTAGAAGAGAATAAATGTGTCTAATGGAATAATTACTCCCCCAATCCACATCTTCCACAGTCCCAATTTCCACTCTCAAGCCATCAGGGCACTCCCCCTCCTCAGACTCTGTCACTTTCAAATGTCAAATTGCTCAGTGCAGATGAAAGTATAGCTTCCTGGATAAAAGCAGATTAGGAATCACAATAATCTGGGTGGAGTACTCTTATGATACTGAACGAATCACCCACCCTACGGAAGCCTCAAAGTTTACGTCTGTAAAATGAGAATAACAACAGCTCTTTCACTGGGGTTTGTTGAGTGAATGCAACTGGCCTGCGTTGAGAATAGTAAATGAGACATTATATATAAGGAGATTATCACGTTGCTTGGCATATTCAATGTGCTGAATAAACAGAGGGTGTAGTAGAATGGTGTAGATGATGTAACTGTTTGCGGTGGATGATGAGGACGATGTGGATGACGTGGTGCTGTAGCACTGCCAAGTTGTCAGTTCTGTAGGTCATTGGACTCACAGCAACCCTCCCCGCCAACCCCCAAGCCCAGGCAGCTTCTTCCTGCGGCAGGCCTTGAACAGGACGCACGTAAGAGATCTGTGTCTCTGGAGACTTGGTCCGTGCCCAGATCTCCGCGTAGAACTCCAGCCAGCATCACCCTAACTGCCCGCCAGCCGCTCCCCGGTTAGCCGACACATGGTGGGAACGTGAGGGGGCGGAGCCGGACTCGGCGCCGCTGGTCCAATCGCCCGGCGGAAGGGTCCAAGCCAATGGGAGAGATGCTTCAGAGCTTTAGGGGCGGGGCAAGAGAGAAGAGAGGCGGCGTCATAGGTCACTGAGCGCGGGGCGGGGCCCACGGAGCTAACCCGGGCGGAGCGGCAGTGACCAGAGCAGTCTGGGCGGTGATGGCGGCGACCGCGGTGACGGCGGCGGCAGCGGCTCCGGCCTCAGCGGCAGGCACGGATGGCGCCTCCTCAGTGCACTGGTTCCGCAAGGGACTTCGGCTTCACGACAACCCGGCGCTGCTGGCGGCAGTGCGCGGGGCGCGCTGTGTGCGCTGCGTTTACATCCTCGACCCTTGGTTCGCGGCCTCCTCTTCGGTCGGGATCAACCGATGGAGGTGAGGGGCCCCGGGGCGGGATCGCGGGCTTAGTAGTCGGGGTACGGGGGTGCGGCCTGGCCTCTGAGGCTCCCAGCAAAGAGCGCCCCCGCCACGCCAACCAGAGGGGGATGTCCTGCTCCCCAGTCCCCCCAGCTGGAAGACCCTGGCCTGGGAAGGTGGAGCAGGGAGACCGAGCCGGGTGTCCAGAGGAGAATAAAGGACCAGGGAAGCAATTAGTCATCAAACCAGTGGCCTGGGTGGCCCGGGGCTCGACCTCTGACAAAGTGCCTCAGCACTGAGTGTTATTCACGTTGGGCCTCAAGCGTTCCTGTGGGGCAGAGATCACGACCTCCATTGTACAGATGAGACTCTTAAGCCCTAGAGACACAAAGTTGACCTGCTCAAGGTCTTATAGCCAGTAAATGGCAGAACAGAGACTCCTGGTCTAGGGCTCCAAGGGGTGTGCTCAGGGCGGGGAGGAAAGGAGATATCATGGTGTTAGGGTAGGGTCAGGTTTCTGAATCTATTCCGCAGAGATGATTGCATTCTTCAAGTAAAGAGTGCATTGCTGGGGTCCTGAAGGTCATTTCTAAGCCTCTGGTTTGTTTGAAATTGTCTTTTCACCCATCCTGGCTTCCTGTCCCCAAGACTGCCTTGCCTCTGAAGGTTTTTAGGGACTCTGGCTTAGCATTAAATAAGGCCAATGCTGGTCTCCCCTTTATTATAGATAAATACCTTAAGGGCATGTTCAGTTGGTGGCAGTGTGTTCTGAGCTAGAGAGCAGTACTTAACCCATTTTGGAGAATTACCTTAGCAGCTATGAGCTTGCTAGAAGAAAAGCAAAAAAGGAACCAAAGTGTCACTTCCGCAACTCCTCATGAGATTGATTTTAAAAGACAGTTGAGCCACTATAGATTAGACTTTTATCAACTGATGTGCTAAGATTAGGGAGCAGGAAAGCTGTGATATTAAGGGCCCCTCTTTGATGACTCCCAGAAGATGGAGTCCAGAGGATCATGGGAAAGGAATAACAGATAGGTAGTTGATTATTTTCTCGGTAACAAGTCTTGAAGACCAAGGAATTTTGAGACATTGTGTCCCCATCTCTCTTTAAAATTCCCCTCATGGCTTGTTTGCAGTGTTCTGGGCGATGTTTGCTTGTGGCCTTGTTGCACTGTGGACAAGGTTTCCCCAGGATACGGTGGCTCCCGGCACATTCTTTCCTTTCCCGGGTGTGTGCCCTTCCAGGGGAAGGAGTGCTCCTCGCAGTGGGTCTACGAAATGCCCCCTCCTGCCCAATTATACAGAGGGAATGACTAAAGATAATCCTGTGGAGAGCCTGCCCACACAGTCTCCAGGCTGCTCTATTGCTCTGTCACTGCTCCAGTTTCCATAGATAGGAGCTTGGGTTTGACAAACATCTTCCAATGGCCACCGCTACGGTGGACCTTAAACCAAGCCTTAGACTTTGCCTCTCTACTTATGGCCATGTGCCAATCAGAGCAGAGTCAGTGGAATCCAGCACCTGCTTGTTACATTGTCACGAAGGAGTTTCTTCTTTTATGGGGTTGTGGAGGCCTTTGGCTGGGACTGCCTCCTCCTTTGTGGTAACAGAGATTAAAAATCGACAACAAAAACTGTTGCTGATTAAACTCCGATTGGCTAGGAACAAGGTGTTTATGGATTTTTGTGGGTCGCTCTTTTGTGGTAGTGCTTTCCAGTGAGTGAAAAGAGAAAAGGAACGTGACAGCTCAGGCCTGAGTCGAATCCCGAAGACAGAGGCCATGGCGGAATGCAGATTTTAACTGAGCAATTATTTATGAGTGCCAGGCACTGCTCTAGATGCTGCTAGGGACACAGCAGTGAACAAGCAGTTATGATGTCCAGAGCTCCAGAGCCTACATTGTAACGGAGGAAGGCAACTAAACAGCCATATTTTAGTAGAACTAAGTGTCATGAAATCAATAAAAATAGGGGACAGACTAGAGCAGTGGTTCTCAATCTTGCTGCACATGGGAATCACTGAAGGACCTTTAAAAGATGCCTGGGCTCCCTCTTCCTCCAAGTCTGATTTAATTGTTCTGTGTTATGGCCTGGGCATTAGGGTTTTTAAAGCTCCTGTGTGCAGCAAAGCCTGAGAAGCACAGGACTAGAGAACCACAGACCTGAGCCCGACAACTTGGGAAATGAAATGTGTCACCATGCATTGGCAGGAAGTCAAATTAGTTTTGGCATTCAGAAGAAACAGATGAAATAATACAACACAAGTCGAATATGATAACTGCTCCTGGGCCTGGAAACACTGCTACCAACCCCACCATGCTCTCTGTTCCCATGGTCAGTCAGGTCGAGAGGGCAGAGCTGCAGACTGTTTTGTGCACCCGGTGCGGGGTCAGGGGAGTGATGGAGCCAGCACTACCTCTGTGTAACTGCAATTGTGTGTAATCTTCCGGTGGCTGCTTCTGGATCTGGGAGTGATCTGGGAGCACTGTGCTGCAGCATAACCTCCTAGCTCTGCAAATACTTCAGCTGCTGCCTCTGAGCAGCCTCCCTAGAAGGGGTGGGCCCTGAGCCATCTGCAAGAGGTAGGGAGAAGCGCAATCTGTGATCTCTATTATCTTCCTACACTTCCTACACTGCCTCCCGCACAGCGTTTTTCCATTTTTCTGCAGATGAATCAGATTCAAATAACCATGAATGGCACGTTCAAAGAGTTAAAGAAGACAGAAAAAGACAACCAAGAAATATGTATATTTATTAGTATAGGTAGGAGAAGGGCTAGCATTCTCCCGGCCTTGGTGGTAGTGGGAAATGTATGAGCTAATTGTAGCTATGTGAGCCTCAGGACTTTTTGTTTGTGGAGCACTAGTTGGCTAAGCCTTTGCTATTTCTCCCCGCTCCACCTTCCCCAAGTATGCTGCATCTGGAAGGAGGTACTGCATGAGAACAAATGAAAAAAGAGGGGGAGTGAGCGGCTTCTAGATTTAAAGATGGGTACTCAAAATAGGCCCTTGCCGTTTTTCCTTACCTTTCTCTCCCTACTGCAACTGAGGTAGGGGTTGGCAACAATTCACTTCACCCTTTAATTATTGGGCTGGTCAGAAAGTTCATTTGGTTTTTTTTCCCATAGGATGGCTCTAGTAGCGCTTAGTTGCCTTTAACTTCATTCAAAACAGTTTTGTTAGCTTGTATTGTGACAGCTGTCATATCAGCACAGCATTTTTAAAAAAACATCAAAATCAGTTCATTTTTGTGTAGCCATTTTAATATTGAAGATGGGAGAAAATATGCAACATTTTCGACATATTATGCTTTATTTCAATAAAGGTAAAATGCAACTGGAACGCAAAAATAAGATTTGTGCAATGTGTAGAAAAGGTGCTGTGACTTATTGAATGTGTCAAAAGTGGTTTGTGAAGTTTCGTCCTGGAGATTTCTCACTGGACGATGCTCCCTGGTCGGGTAGACCAGTTGAAGTTGATAGTGATCAAATGGAAACATTAACTGAGAACAGTCAACATTATACCACATGGGAGATAGCTGACATACTCAAAATATCCAAATCAGTAAAGTTATTGGTGACAATGAAAAATGTGTCTTTTATTTTATGGAAAAAGACCATATGGACTTTTTGGCCAACCCGATAAATCATTTTCTCCCTGGCTCTCTGTTGCACCTGCATTCAGGAGCTTCTGGGTCAGAGGGAGTTGGTAGAAATAAAACATCACCCCACATTGCTTAGAATTAATAAATGAGGTAAACTGCAAATTTCCCAGAATGCCTGGTGAGAACAAGTGTGTCTCTCTTCCCAGTGCTGGGAGCTAACTGTCGGGCTATTGGCGACGTGGGCGGCTCTTCTCTGGAACTCAGCCAGCTAGAAGGGAATGGTGAACCGTAGCCTACTTGTGAGGAATGTGATTTTCTCTGAGCTGTTCCCACTGGCACCAAGCATCGCTGCCCTGCTGCTGAGGAGATATTTCCATTTGCCCAAAAGAGATGAAAACCTTCGTCTTCATCTTTCACTTGGAAATTGGGAACGAGTACATATATTTTTATCTGAGTGATAATTTAGACATCGGTCTCTGCTATGGGTTTGGGTTATCATTTTCTAGGGGACTTAATAAGCTCTCTTACTTAGGAGAAATTAATTTCTATTAATATTCGATGTAGCCAGACTGGGTAAACCTGTAATGTCAGCATCACAACCTTGGCTTGAAGCAGAGAAACTCGATCAAGGGTGATCTGGACCCAGAGTGAATTCACTATAACCCTCCTCCCTCCTGCTGACAAATGGGATGTGCCCCACCACAGGGTCTGCCGCCTCCAGAGAAGGCCTTCCCCAACCATCTGCTTGTCTCATTCTCAACCAGAGGATCTGCCTGCCTTATCTATAGGGCTGGCCCCATGGAGTCATGCATTACAGAGTCCTCTCTATATTTTTGGAAACCCCAACTTGGTTTTCTCTGGTGCTGTCTGCCTCTGGCTCCAGAGCACTTATGTAATGTAATTCAGTTGCACGTGTTGTCTGACCCAAAGGGTAAGCTTTAACGGCTCACTTGGGACCGTGTGCTCTGAATTTTGGCCATGTGAGCTCAGCTTGGAGCTGCCAAGGATGAGCCCCAAACACTGCCGTCTCCAATGGCCAGGCCAGTTTTCTGTAGAGCACCCCTCACTGAAATGGAAACTGGCCACGTGGAGAGAAGGGCTCTATGGAAGCACAAAAGGCCCAAGCTCCAGTGCACACCTGCTGCAGTGACCATTTGTCCAGTGGCAGCACTGCCCTACATTTCTTTGGCGTCACCTGGCAGGCCTCGAAGGTGATGCTATGGCAGTGGCTTCTCTCTCTGGCCTCCTGAAGGCTGGGTCTCTTAGGGGCCTGTCGCCTCCTGGGGAGGCCATCCTGCGGCCTTCCTCTCTGGAGGAGCCCTGCAGCGCTTGATGAAAGGGGAAAGTTGGAAGTAACAGCGTTTCTGAAGGCCAGTGAGGAGGCAGAAACCAGGATCTCAAAGAGAGCGAGTTGATAGAAACAAATTAGAAGCGAAGAAAGGCAACTTATAAACAGAGCTAGAAGTAAAGTTCTGTTTTCTAGAACAGTGCTTCTGAAACTTTAATCTGCAAAGGATTCACCAGGAGATCTTGCTAAAGTGCAAATTCTGGTTCTGGAGGTTCTAGGATGGAGCTTGAGATTCCACATTGCAACAAGCTTCTGGGAGGGTCAGAGCTCTTGGTCCTCAGAGGAGCAAGGGTCTGGCAGCAGAGGTGCTCCCTGAGCCCTGGGCAGCAGAGTGTCAGTGCTCAGGCAGTGGGCCCTGGTCACGAGGCAGTGGGGCCTGCTGGTTAAGATGTAGATACTGACCTGGCCGGGTGGCTCGGTTGGTTGGAGCATTGTCCTGTGCACCAAAAGGTCAGGGGTTCGATTCCCGGTCAGGGCACAGACCCAGGTTTCAGCTCCACTCCCTAGTCGGCACACGTACGGGAGGCAACCAGTTGATGTTTCTCTCCCTCCCTCTCTAAAATCAATAAACATATTTTTAATTAAAAAATAAAAAAACGTGGATGCTGACCCATACTGCCTGAGTTTGAATTCTGGCCATTTATTTAGGTCATGTTGGTGCCTCAGTTTCCTCATCTGTAATATGAGAATAATAATAGTGTCTGTGTCAAACAGCTGTTTTAGAATTAAATGAGGCCATATATGTAAAACAAGTAGGATAGTGCCTCCTTTATTGTAAATGCTCATTAAATGTTCGTCGTTGCTGCTGTTATTGTCATTTGGCTGCTGCCCTCAGAGTTAGGCCTTCAGACATCACTGGTCAAAGAAGAAAGGCTCTTGTGGGGTGAGCTCCACCTAAGACGGTGCGAGGAGTCCCTCCTTTTAGCACAGAGACATCGAGTGCTGCAGAGGTCAGCTGGAAGCCAGTTTCCAAATGCGCGTGTCAGCCATTTACAGCCTCCAGTGAAGTCCCGGGCAGTCTGGCGGACTGAGAAGGGAGAGGCCCCAGAGTGCACGGCAACGGCAAGGACATTCCTGGGAGCTGCAGATGGAGGACCATCTGTCCGGGGGTTGTGCCATTTGTCACCAGTTATCTCTAGGCGTTCTGCCTCGCTGGTCCCAGGTTTCAGGTGGCGTGAGGCTTCTCGACATGGTCCTCTCTTACTCTCCTCCCGAGAGGGGCGGTGAGGGTCGGGAGGAGGCCAGCGCCAGTGCAAGTGCGTCACGCACCTCTCGGCTTTCCTTTTCTGAGTGTGTCAGCTTTTCATAAGCAAAATCACAGAGGCGGAGCCCCGTTCAGCCGGCCAGTCTCCTCCCACCTAACCCCTTGGAGGTCAGTCTCCCATCCCAACCCCTTAGAGAGTCCTTGCCGCTTTGGGCTGGGACTCAGCCTGCGCTGGAATGTGGGTCTGTGGCATTCACCGCAGTGGGAGTGTCTGCTGTGGACGTCAGAGGCAGCAGCGGGGGCCGGCTCTAGTTGGCAGCCGGAACTGTCGCTGCTCCTGTACGCCTCCGGTAGTCAAGGAGTGTGATGTGCCCCGACGAGGCACCGGGTTTCACAATAAAGGTGCTCAAAATGAAGTCTGGTGATTCCCATTGTTGACGGAGACGGGTGGGAGATGCTCAGGGGAGAGAGCAGGAGCCTGGCCTGTCAGGGCTTAGTTCCTGAGGGAGGTCAGAGTGCGGTGGATTACCTTAGTCAGGTTTGTGTTTGTCAGGGAGAGGCACCCCAAACACACGAGGGCCTGCGGGATCTCAGCCCCTAGAGCAGTGGCTAGCATGCCAGTAAGAGAGAGGCCTTAGAAATGGGGAAAAGAGAGGAAAGCAGTCGGACTCGGAGGTTCCTATCCCAGCTTCATCAGTTAATAAATGTGATCTTAGGCAAATTAATTAGCCTGTCTATGCCTCATTTTCCTTATCTATAAAATGAGGATAATTTTTCCCTTCAAAATATGTTGAGTCCTGGCTGTTGTGGCTCAGTGGATTGAGTGCTGGCCTGTGAACCAAGAGGTCAGTGGTTCAATTCCCGGTCAGAGCACATGCCTGGGTTGTTGCCAGGTCCCCAGCTGGGGGTGTGCAAGACGCAGCTGATTGATGTTTCTCTCTCTCTCTCTCTCTCTCTCTCTCTTTCTCTCTCCCTCCCCCTCTCTCTAAAAAATAAATAAATAAAATCTTTTTAAAAATGTGTTGAGAATTTAAAAAACACTTAAAATGCAAAGCAGATATATAATAACATTGATAACATAGGTCACCTCTGGGAAGGGGAATTAAATTCCCAGGGGACACAGGGTAGGGGGAGACTTTTTACTTGGTACTCTTCTGTAACTTGAATTTATAATTATATGAATAATCATCTGTTTAAAATGTCAATTTTATTTCATTTAAAACAAAACGCATACCATAAAATATATTGGTGGAATTTCTCAGAATGGTGACTGTGCCTAGCTAAACAGCTAGTAAAGTTTTGTGGTCATATAAAATACATTTTTCTAAGATTTTATTTATTTTACTTTTTAGAGATACAGGAAGGGAGGTAGAAAGAGAGGGAAAGAAACATAAACCAGTTGCCTCTCACACGCCCCCACCTGAGGACCTGGCCCACAACCCAAGCATGTGCCCTGACTGGGAATTGAACTGGTAACCTTCAGGTTCGCAGGCTAGCACTCAATCCACTGACTCACACCAACCAGGGCTAAAATAAAAATTTTAAACCACTGAAGGCATTCGACAAATGTTAATTTCCTTTCCCTTCCCCTTTCCTTTCCCCTTTCCCCTTTCCCGTGGTGATGGAGCTCTCAGGTCACTTGAGTACCTGGAGTTCCCCCTACCCCAACCTCACCCCAACCCTGACCCCTGACAGCATGGAAGGGTATCCTATAGAGAAGTGCCTTCTAAGGCCTTCTCCCTCTTGGCATGAGAACCTGGTGGCCAGAGCCCTGGGGAGACCTGGAGAATGAGCCACCTGCCACACACAGCCCTGGGGAGCTGTGGCAGTAGACATACAGGTAGCCGAAGCATGACTGCAGAAAGACAGGGCGTCTGTCGCACCAGGGCAGGCAGGGTTTTCCAGGGCCACCGCGGCGTCTGCTGACAGGACCTCAGGCTTCCACGCCACGCGTTCACGCTTGTTTTTCAGATGGCCTTCTCATCTGTCCTCCCATTTGATTCTGACACTGACCTGTGACGGGGGGTGTTCACACATAGGGCCAGACACTGAGAAAGAAGGAATGACTTGCTTCTGATCGCAGAGGAACAGTCGTAGAGCAGCTCACATTTAGCCCAGGTTTTCTTTGTACCAGGCACTGTGCTAACTGTATTTCAGGCATTCTTCGACTTTTGTTTCTTAGCAGTTCTGTAGTTGACATCGGAGAGGTACCAACATCAATTCCACATTACAGATTAGGAAAAGAGCTAAAGAGGTTAAGTCACTGCCTAAGGTCATGCGGCTAGTGAGGGGCAAAACCCGGATTTCAGCTGCCCCCACCGTATCACGGCTGGCCTCGACCCTAGGTCTCTCCAGGCTGGTACTACTGATGCTACTTGTCTGACGTAAACGGCGGGCCGGCTTCTCCCTGCTTCCTTAGGGAAGAGAGCCACTCTTCACGATATTACCACTAACAAGGCCTCTGTGGGCTCTGCAGGTTCCTACTTCAGTCTCTGGAAGATTTGGACACGAGTTTAAGGAAACTGAACTCCCGCCTGTTTGTAGTCCGGGGACAGCCAGCTGACGTGTTCCCAAGGCTATTCAAGGTAAGTGCGCAGAGCCTGAGAGAGCACCCCGAGATTCTGCTCCCCAGGGTTTCCCCGCAGACTGAGTGAGAGGACATTCTGACCAGGGAAATGGAAACAGCCAAGGCTGGGCTGACCACCGCTGCTGGGGAAGTCAGGAGCAAACGCAGCCCAGGCAGCTTGCCGATGGACTGAAACTGTGCTAAGGAAGAAATGCCGTGAGACCAGTGTCTGTGGGGAAGCGCCCAGCTCAGCCCAGACATGGGCTGTGGCAAATTATTCCACCCTGGATACTTCCTTAGATGTTTCCTTGGCTCACACCAGTAAGATTTATTAGGGCTCTTCCCACTCCAAGAGTTTGAGGGCAAGGTTTCCTGCTCAGTAAATGACATTTCCTGTCTTTCTTTGCTCTGCTAATTGGGGGGGCAAAAGCCAGCCTTTGGTGCAGGAGAATCATATTGAAGGAGAAGGTCAAGGAGGGCTTCTTGGAGAAGATGTCATCCAATAGCAGCCTGATTGTCATTCACAGGGTAATGAGTATTTAACAATATAATGTACATGAACGGCTAAGCCTGGTACTTCCCTCATGGTAAGGGCTCCATGTGTTAAGTGCTATTATCCTTGGACAGGGATAATCAGCCCCGCTCAGGACCCACACCCCAGGCAGGGCTGGGTCAGGACCAGACCAGCCTGTGCAAGGCCAGGACATCTGCCCCAGGGGGTCTAGAGTTTTAGGGGACCATGACCTGAGACTTTGGTTGGAATATGGTTTTCTTTTTGCTAGTCGCATGCTCTAGAGTTTTTTGGGGGGTGTCTGTACAACCTTTTACAGGGCAGCTTTCTTTCAACCTTCCTAGGAAATCTAGAAATTTCTATTAGGAGAATCTTAATATTTAGAAAAGAATCCCCTCCTCCCACCCTTTCTTTAACACGTGTCCCCTCCAGTTTGATTGCTGTGACCTCTGGACTCAGGATTGTTCCTCCTTCCCCGACTCTGAGAGCTGGAGCCTATTAGCTCTGTTTGCTGTTGGCCTCAGGACTGTTGCTGTGGAAACCATTAGGACACTTCACATAGTACAAGTCTGCCAAGGAAACTAGGCCAGAAGTTTGCAGGGCTGTGAGGAGCTCTGGGAAAGGCTTGCTGAGCAGGGGGGAGGTGGCAGTCCTGTCCGCCACTGTCTCCACCAGTGAGTCAGTGCCCCTTTCTGGGATGAGGGCTCCCCTGAGAACACTGTATTTATAGCCTCCTGCTGCATCTCGCTACAGCAAGTGCACAGAGCTACCCACGTCTCCCACCTCCACAGAGAGACCACTAGCCTCAGACTCTGCTGGTGCCTTGCTCTTGCCCTCACTCAAAAGCCTGTCCCCCCAAACCTTGTGACCCTGAGGCTGTTTACTTTCCAGTGCAAATCGTGGTCCCTGCTTTGTTCTGACAGGTCTCCAGACTTGATCTGTTCCCTCCCAGGAAGGAGCTGTGTTCCCAGCTCCCTTCTCCTCCGCAAGCAATGTTCAGCATGACGGGTTCTCTCTCCACAGGAATGGGGGGTGACCCGCCTGACCTTTGAATATGACTCTGAACCCTTTGGGAAAGAACGGGATGCTGCCATCATGAAGATGGCCAAGGAGGCTGGTGTGGAGGTGGTGACTGAGAACTCGCATACTCTCTATGACCTGGACAAGTAAGAGATGGGGCCCAGGGCTCAGTTTACCAATTGTGGGAGTTGGTGCTTTGGGCCCCTGCTCAGTAGAACTCGGCGGTTTAGCTATAGGACTACCTAGCACATAAGGTATGAAATTTTCTAGAAGCTGGAGGAGAATGGCCCTGAGTTGGGCTTGTAAAACAAGTCACAGAGAGCTTTACCTGATTGGGTGCAAAGCGGCTCATTAGGCCCCATGGATGGAAGCAGTGAGCGTCCCCACTGAAGGTCTTCGCAGATCTGCTCTAATGTGCTCCAGTCCTGTCCACGCCTCACGCCCCCACTCCCATCCTGCTCCCGAAAGGCTGCCCTCTGACCGCAGTGAACCTTAAATGTTGCCCCTCCTGAAGGATCTCTGTTCTCGTAGGCCCCATGTCTGTACCTAATATGCTTTCCCTGAGCTCCCCTGGCTACTGGGTTTCCAGGTCATGCATTTAGATGTCACTCAGGAGGCTCTAGAGGTCTCTGCAGGGAGCTGATAACTACAGGGTAGCCTCCTTCTCTGGGGACAGGCCTCTGTGCTCTCAGAGATTCTGGGAGGAAAGCCTTTCCTCCCCTCCCCTGGCAGAGCCTTTATCCTCCTGCCGCTGCTGATGCTGCCAAGCCGGCAGCCACTTCTCCCCACCCCACTCTCCCCAGCCCAGCGGTGGCTGCCAGGAGGCCGGGTCACACAGCTCTGCATGTGAGCCTAGCTCTCAGGAGGCAGTGCGGGGTGTGGAGCTCCTCCTCCTGCCACGTGCCAGTGCCTGGAGGTGGAGCAGCAGGGAGACGCTGCAAGGGCAGCAGCCAACCTCTTACTCCCCTCTGGAGGGCAGAGAGAGGTGAACAGAGAAATGAGCTCACCCAGCTAGCCGGTTTGCGTAAGCCGCGTCTGCGCCAACAACAGCCTGGGACTCTGGCTGGCTCCAGCCCACCCCAGCCCGTCCCTATATGAATAGCCTCAGCTCTCCACACTCCTGTACCTTTTCTTACCTGAGTGCTGCTGTGTTTCCCTTGTTCACGAGAAAATACTTCGTAAACTTTGTAAACAAAATACCCTTTCAGTGTTAGTTGTCACTGTTAACAACTCCAGCCCAGTCTCTGATTTCGGGAGGAGAGGCTGTGCTTTGCCTCTTTGTTCCAGGAGACAGGGGCCAGGAAGGGAGTGACTAGCCCACAAAGGACGCGTTCGTTCACAGGCCTCACCCAAACACTTCCTTGAGGCTCACGCTGAGGGGGAGAGAGGAAGGTCCTTGGGGACTCCCCTGGCTTGGGCAGCCACGATGAGTACCAAGAAGGCTAAGTGGGGGGTTTTCCGTGATCAGAGAGCTCTGGTCAGTCTCTGTCTTTAGGTGGTGCCACATCAACACCAGGGAACCTGGAATTGAGTCCCAGATTTGACCTTGCCTTGCTCCATTACCTGAGGCACCTGCTCCAGGTCTCTGGGCTTCATTTTCCCTCTCAGGAAAATGGAGGTGTAGCTTCTCTTGCCTGTCCTTTCACTTAGGGGTGGGGCCTGTGAGCAGATAAGGAGAGGTACCTTCCAAGCCTTCGCAGTCTGGGCTTTTTTCTGGGTGGGCCGGGACCTGAAATGAAGGGCCTTGTACGTGACCGTAGGTGTGCTTTGGGATTCCCAGGATCATTGAACTGAACGGACAGAAGCCACCCCTTACCTACAAGCGCTTTCAGGCCATCATCAGCCGCATGGAGCTGCCCAGGAAGCCCGTGGGCTCCGTGACCAGCCAGCAGATGGAGCGCTGCCCGGCCGAGATCCAGGAGAACCACGACGACACTTATGGCGTGCCCTCCCTGGAGGAGCTTGGTGCGTACACACGGCCCACGCCTGTTAGGCCAGCACCTCCTCTTTTGTAAAATTCCCTACTGGTTTTTTCCTTCTTTGTCAAAGTAATGCATGTTGTTATAGACAGTTTGGAAAGTACAGAGACTTGAAAACGGAAATGATAATTGCTATTACCCGACACTCGGAGATAACCACCGTTAATTTCGGAATACGCCCTTCCCGTCTTTTTTCTGTTTGCGCTCGTATATGTCACCTTATGCTTGCAGTTCATGCCTCTGTTTTTCTACTTTTCTCTCTGAAGCAATGGAGGTACGGTCTGGTGCGGGCACCAGTGGGCTTTTCAGTACCGAGATAACTGATAATGCCTCGGCAGTCGCTGGGGTTGGGGGGGGGTCTCTCAGGTTGTGGCCTATACCCTTTCCCCCTTTCCTCTTCCTCCCCCACCCCCAGTCTTTGATCTGAACACAGTTAGCTTTCTCTCCTGAAAACCACAGTTGTTACCAGCTAACCTGAAAGGGCAGCCTGTCCAGGGTTGCTCTCATCTGCCTGGAAGGAAGGAGTGGCTGGGAGGGGAAGGCAAGGGAAAGGAGAGGGAAAAGTCACAGTGGGAAGAGACGGGAAAACCCGGGCACATTACAGACGGTCTCAGCCCCCGTAGCACTGAGAACACTGCGGTTCAGTGCTTGCAAAGCTCAAAGAACAGACCAGTGTGCCAAGACTTTCTGAGCCAGCACGGGAAGAGCCCGACCTCCAGACCTGTAACCTGCTCCTCCTCTTGCAGGGTTCCCCACGGAAGGGCTTGGCCCAGCTGTTTGGCAAGGAGGAGAGACAGAAGCTCTGGCCCGCCTGGATAAGCACTTGGAACGGAAGGTATGGCCCTCATTTCTGAGAGACAGAACTTCAGATGTTGGCACCCATGCAGTTTTGGGGGCGGGTGTGGGGTCACGTTCATGTCCATTAGTGCCTCTTAGCTCAGAGTGGTTGAAAAATAAAAATCTTCACCCTCACTGGCATGGCTCAGTGGGTTGGACATCATCCTGCAAAGCGAAAGGTTGCCCGCCAGGGCACACACATGCCTGGGTTGCGGGCTGGGTCGCTGGTTTAGGGAGTGTGAGAGGCAGCCGATGGATCCTTCGCTTGCACATCGATGTTTCTCTCCATCTCTTTCTCCCTCCCTCCCTCCCCCTCTGTCTGAAAATACATAAATAAAATCTTTTAAAAAGAAGAAGGAAACTCTTCTTGATGGCCATAGCGACAGCAGCAATAACAGCGGCCACCATTCAGTGAGTGCTTACCCTCTCTGGTCACTGGGCTGAGCATTTCTGGGTCAAGTACCTGCTTGCATTATTTTCTTTAATCCTTTTAGCAGCCCTGCAAGGTAGGTATTCAGCTGTCCATTTTGCAGACTAGGAAATCAAGGCTTAGAGAGGTTGTGAAACTTGCCTGAGGCCCCATAGTTAGGAAGTGGTAGAGTGAGGCCTCGCTCTGTGTGAGCCTGACACGGATGTGAGACTGCGCTTTCATTTGCGGGCACATTCCCCTACAGAGAGGGTGTCCGACCAGTCAAGTCCATGAGATTCACTATTTTGTGTTCATGTGTCCTCCCACCTTTTGCTGGGTTCCCTCCAAGGCATGGCTTTCCATTTGCTTGGACCCAGAGAGCAAACGGCCCACCGCCTGGTGAAGTGGGAGTTGGCCCCACCACCCTGGGGCCAGAGGAGCAGAAAAGGTTCTCGTGACTGAGGGTGGTCAGCTTCTAGTTTCCCGCCCCTGCAGCTAGTTTACAGGCTTGGTCCCTAAAGTCATACTTGTTGTATTCCTGCTCAAAGGCTAGGTGGGAACAATGGAACAAGTTGCCACAGCAGGCCTACCCGAGAAGGATGCTTCCTAGTCCTGCAGGTGCTGAGGGCCCAGCCTCCCTGAGGCTCAGCGGCCTGGATGTCCCCATTTGGCTGGGCCATGAGAGAACCAGCTATCTGTGTCCACCTCGGCAGCTCTCCCCAGAGATTCTTGGCATGTTTGAAGACAAAGGTGGGCCAAGGGGACAAAAGGGTAGAGATGACAAATGGGATGGCAGCGGCAGAATCAGACTTAAAAGTGCAAAGCCCTGGCTTATGGCCCTGTGGGTTATTACCACCTTAAAGGCAGTTTGTAGAGGAATGCCCCTGAGATCAAGTCCCGGGCTCCCTTTCCACACAGGTCTGAAGGGCCTCTTCTGTCGTGGGGCCTTATGTCAGGACCCTTTAGACTCAGGAGTGGCCAGAGGGAATGCCATGTCCTATACACCTGGGAGAACAAGAGGTACCTGATGGACAGGAGTATGAGCTCATTGCAGGGGGGTTATTTTAACTTCCTCAAGCTTTGTGCAGTGGCAGTATCGCAGCCAATGAGGTTTATCCGAGGTGCGATTATTGCTAGTTGAGAACTTAAGTTCTCCACATCTGAAGTGAGCATCTACTCTTGTCAAGGTGATCTAGCTGTTAGAAAGACTGCCCAAGAAGACAGGCATGGAGCCTGTCTCGAGAAGCAGTCTATTGGAGATGAGAGACATGAAACAAGGAATCACAGTGTGCTGAGTGCTTCAGAGGGTTATGGGAGCAAAGAACAAAAGGGCTATATTAATCAGTTCTTGTTTGCAAGTTGGCTTCTTTAAAGAAGAAGTTCTTTCAACTCACACAGCTGAGAGTCCTTCAGGCACAGCTGGATCAAGGTGTCCAAATAGTGCAGCCAGGACTACATTCTCCATCTTTCAGCTCCACTTTCTTCTGTATTATTTCATTCTCAGATGGACTTTCCTTGGCCAGTGGCAAAGGTGATCACCAGCAGCTCGTTTTCAGTCTGCTTAGTAGCACCAGGGGAAATTGTGTGCCTCTTTTCCAAAAGCTCCAGAAGTCCTGGGGAGTGTTTTCATTGGCCTGGCTTGGGTCATGTGACTATTCCTGACTCAGTCACTCTGGCTGGGGAAGGGATGCTTTCCTGGGCAGGCAGACTGTATGATATTTACCACTAGGCTGCCCAATAATAGATGAGAACAAGCACCTCTCTGTGAAAATAATCTGTTATTAAATGAAAAAGGAATGATAGAATCAGAATACCACCATTTTGCAACCCCCAATGATGACATGTTATGCGTTGATGACTTGGTTATGCCATAAAGAGAGAAAATGAGGCATTATATTGTATTTCCCCTGTAGTCTTGCCAAAGAGATAAATCTGGGTCTAATCCAGTCTCTGGTAGCAGTCACCAGTGGGTGACATGTCGAGGGACGTGTCGAGCTGCACCATGAGTGTGCAGTGAGCATAGTCCAGGCTGGGAATCAGTGCCAGGCCAGTGGCCTGGGTTCTTCCACAGAAAAACTGAAAGGAAAAGAAATGACAGGAAGTACATAGAATAAAAGAAACTTAAATAACACATCAAAGTTTCTTAAATGGCCCAGGCTAAACTACAGTGCCTGCAGATGCACGTTCGGATGGAAAAAATAAAGCACTTAAAAATGCAAGGAATAACTGTGATAAAGCCCCCCCCCTTCCAAATATGTGGTACCAAACCCAGACTCAGCTCCCTGCTGCCCACAAAGCCAGTGATTTGAGAGGCAATGGCTGGTGTGAGAAAAGTCTAATTATTCAAGAGCTGGCAGCCTGAGGAGACGTAGACTACGTCAAAAAGACCATCTTTCCACCTCAGTGCAGGCAGGGGTTTTTATGAGTGGGGAAGGGGAAGGCAGGATGGACAAAACTGGAGGGAGGGAGTGGGGTGCGGACCGCTCTGTCCAGGGTGCTGTGGGCAAGTCATCACCGTCTGCTCTGCTCTGATAACCATCACGGAGCCAGTCAAACAACAGTCTGGTCTCCGTCATCTCCGTTTTATGGCTGACGTGAGCAAATCTGGAGCTGAAGTGCCTGAGGGCTGGAGTCTGCTTACTTTGAGATTAGCTCCTAGAACCCTTTAAGCAAACAGGTTTTCATCTGTGGGTGCATGTAAATTTACAAGTCATCGTTTATAGGAACAATGTTAAAAGAATGGTGGGGTGGGTTACATACGCTTTGCAAAAATAGAAAAATATAAACCTTTCAAATGCAAGGAAGTGATTATTATGGAAGGTGGGTGAGTGGTCACTTATGGGGCAGGGAGAGACCAGGGCAGGGATGAGCATTTAGATGGGCTTTCAGGGTAGCCAGCAAAGTTCTCGTTCCTGGCGGTGTTCACTTTAGGATAATTCATTAAGCCACACATCTGTGTGATTTCTGTAACTCTGTTTCTCTTAAAAAAGATTTTCAAAGCCAGGTGAGCAAGGATGCGAGTAGGCCTGTAGACCTTGTGTCAGTTAGGGGTACGTAACCTAACAGCTGAGGGATCACCTGCTGAGGACATGGCCTTCAGATTGAACAGTCCAGATTAGCCGAGGGAAGGTGAGCGGAAAGGAGGACAGCATTCCAGGCCAAGGGCACTGCTTGTGCACAGGCTAGTGGGCACGGGGTGCTTACAGAAGAATGACAAGAGGTAAAGCCAGAAAGATGGGCCCACCCGGACTGCGGAGAGCTTGTAAGTCAGGTCGAAGCCGTGGGCCTCTATCCTGAGAACAACAGGAAGCCCAGTGCACTTCCTGTCCTAAGGGATGGGCATTCTGAATGATCATTCTGCTCCCAGTAGGGAAGACTGGACCAGAAGGGGACAAGAGTAGAGGCGGGAGGCCAGCTAGGAGGCTGCCACAGCTGTCCAGACTAGCTATGACCCCAGCCCGAACCAGGGTTGGCAGCCACAGAGAATGGAAACAAAAGGACAGATCTGGGAACTATTTGGACAGCAGAACTGACAGGACTGGCTGAGGGAGGGGTCAGGGGTGGTAGCCAGGCCAATGGCTTGGGCAGCTAGGTGCATTTTCTGCAATAGGGAATGCCCCTGGAAGGGAGGTTTAAAGAAAAGAGCCTGTTACCCTTGAGGTGCCCAGAAGCTGTCCGGCAGGGAGTTGGATGCAGGGCTCTGGGGTCCAGGTGAGTGGTCTGGGCTAAGGCACAGACGTGATGACGGTCTGCAGAGATAGTCTGAGGAGCTGTGGGGCTGGCCGAGCTCACCCGGGAGCACAGCCGAGTGGAGGACCTAGGACGAAATCCAGGATGCCAAGGGTCAGGAGGGGCGGATGGATGAGAGCAGCCAGCCAGGTGGGCGGCACCGGAGTGTGTGGAGTCCAGAGGCCACCAAAGGGAGGGCACGGACAGGGGAGGCGATGAGCAGGGTGAGGCGCTGCTGAGAGGTGCGGAAATCCAAGGACAGAAAATGCCTGCAGGATCCATGCAAGCAAATCACAGCGACCTGGCAGGAACCAGCTTGGTGGGAGTGGTGAAGGTGAAGCTGGAGGAGGCTGGGCTAGAAAGTGGAGGTGGGTGTGGGGGAAGGGAGAGGCCGGCTGTGAGCGAGGAAAGGGGGCCCGAAGGCAGAGGTCCACAGGGCTCCTGGAAGTCCTTTATGTTTGTTTGTCTGCAAAGAATAGAAGTCATATCCCCACTAATCTTGGTGTGGAATCTGGAGAGAGAGATGGAATGTGCAAGAGAAGGGAGCTGCAGAGCCCGTGGAGGCTGTGGCCTGGGCCAGCCTCACCGGAGGGGCAGGGGCAGGTGTGGTTGCAGGAGAGTCGGTGACCTGGTGGCTTCACGTTGAGGTGTTTCCCACCTGACGGTTTCGTTTCCTTCTCACAAGGAAGGAAGGCCATCTGCCGAAGGGTAGTGGGAAGCATGGGGGAGCAGGTCTAAAGAGGGTGCAGCGTTGGCAAAGTGGTTAGTCACCGTGAAGAGGAGAAGAGGGGTGTGAGGGGTGAGAGAGGGAACATAGTTTTCAGGTGTAGCGGAGAGAGACTGGGCTCTGGGTCAGAAGCTGAATCCCCCCAGCCCTGCCTCTTGCCTCCCCTGTAATCCAGAAGGGCCATGTCACGCTTTGAGCTAAGTTTCGTCACTTTTGGAAGGAGATAATGATACAGGCCGCCTCAGAGGGTCGTTAAGATCGCATAAGAGATGCCTATGATGGCGTGTGGTGAAGTAAAGTGCAGTGCCAGGGGCAGTTGATGATAAAAACAAGTCCAATAACCCTATATGACAAACAGCCCAGAAGTGAGTGACATCGTGGGTCCCCAAGAATCAGTGGGGAGCCCCTCCTGTTGCAGCCGCTGTGGAACGAGGGGGAGAAGTCCCTGGGTAGCTGCAGGGCGGCAGCAGCATCATCAGCGGCCTGTGACAGGAGTGGGGACGGAGATAGGGATGCTTTTCCTGTGAGGTGGGGGCCTTTGGTCCTTTCCTCCACATGATCACGTGCCATTCAGGGCTCACCAGATTCCTCCCTCTGCTGTTTTATTTAACCCTGGGAGGTGGGGACTTTGTCCTCATTTAATAGAGAAGTAGCTGAGAGGCTAGGTAACTTGTTCCCATGACACCAGGAGTTAAATAGCGCAGTCAGGGCAGAACTCGGGCCTCATTTTTCGGTCTAATGGTGGCTCCGTCGGAAATTCGACCAGCATGCAGGAATGAGGTGAGCGCCGTCTTCAAGTCCTGGCTCCGGCCTTTCTGCTCAGTGACCGCAGGTAAACTCCTTAACCACTGGGGCCTCAGTTTTTCCCTTTGTGACATCCAGGCCTTTCCTTTCTTCGCCTGCTCTCTTGCTGCAGGCCTGGGTTGCCAACTACGAGAGACCCCGAATGAACGCCAACTCCCTGCTGGCCAGCCCCACGGGCCTCAGCCCCTACCTGCGCTTTGGTTGCCTCTCCTGCCGCCTCTTCTACTACCGCCTGTGGGACCTGTATAAAAAGGTGAGGGCACAGCGAGGGCGGCACACCCTGCCTCCAGTTGCAGCGGGGTGGATCCAGCCTTCCAGGCCACTCAGTCACCATGAAAAGGGGCCTTCCCTCTGGCCCTGGGCGTAGGGCGTGGGTTGTGGATTTTGGAGGTGCTTAAGAGTGCATGTAGTCAGAGAAGGTGGGGAAGAGTCCACATCCAAGAGGTGACAGGGCTGAGCACTGCCCAAACTGCCAATCTACATAAAATCCAGGTTACCAGGTAAAACAAGACAGGCAGAAAAGCTGACCTCAGGGTGTGTCCCTAGAGGTGGCAGGTCTGCTGGCAGCAGGTGGCTGGGGGTGGGAGAGGACTCAAGGTGGGAGGCAGGGAGGGTGAGGCTGGCGCCAGTCCTTGGCTGAAGAGCACAGCAGCCTTGTAGGATTTGTGTCCAGAGCACTGAAAGGGGGAGTCCAGGAGAGCCGGTGGCCGCCCCTCAGTGGTGAGAAGGCCTGGAGGGCTGCATGCAGGGCCAGGCCTTGCAGACCATAGGCAAATACCCCTGTGACAAGCCCCAGACAGCGAGAGGGAGACACACCCAACTATTCAGATTGTTTTACACTTCCCTGTCCTTGCCTATATCGGGATTCTGTGGCATGGGGTGGCTTTAATGGATTTGGTGGGTAATCTAGTGATTTCAGGAAAATCATGATTTGTTTTAGGTCTGATCTCTTAATTCCCTCAGGGCCCCAGATCCAGGCTATTGCGTTTAACTTCCGTAACCAGAACCTAGGCTGAGTATGTGCGGTGATAGGAAAAGTCCCTCTGATGTTCTTAAAAGTGGAGCCGAACGGGGAAACCCTTGAGGACAAGGATTACCGCCCAGTCTGGGGAGTTTGGTCCCCAATGTACAATTCAGTGGCGATGTCCTCTCCCCTGCCCACTGCTCCACAGCATCCTCATCGCTTGGAGCCGGCGCAGCCAGTGCCTGGGGTTTCAGCCGGGGGCACATTGTGCTGCTGCTTCTCGGGCCTAGTCCTTCCTCACGTGCAGGGGGTTTAAAGCAACCGGATTCGTGGCGGCTCCACATGCCTTTGTGGGAGAGGCCTGGGGACCCGGTGATGAGCGCTGGGTTTTAATATCCATGTGCCCCTCCCACCCCCAGGTGAAGCGGAACAGCACGCCCCCCCTCTCCCTGTTTGGGCAACTCCTGTGGCGAGAGTTTTTCTACACAGCAGCCACCAACAACCCCAGGTTTGACCGCATGGAGGGGAACCCCATCTGCATCCAGATCCCCTGGGACCGCAACCCTGAGGCCCTGGCCAAGTGGGCCGAGGGCAAGACAGGCTTCCCTTGGATTGACGCCATCATGACCCAACTGAGGCAGGAGGGCTGGATCCACCATCTGGCCCGGCACGCCGTGGCCTGCTTCCTCACCCGAGGGGACCTCTGGGTCAGCTGGGAGAGCGGGGTCCGGGTGAGTGCTCGCTCATCGAAGAGCTGGCCTGCGCCCTCTGTTGGGCCCAGCCAAGGGCAGCCCCCCTGCACCGGGGGATGGGTGGTATCCCTGGGACCAGGAGACCCCCTGCAAGTCCTCCTTGCAGGCTTAGAGGGCGCAGATGGGGATTTCCAGCAGAAGGGCTTTGGCTCTTTTCTCCACGGGGCACGCGGCGACCTGGGGAGAGCCACGGCAGTGGGTGCCCGGGGAGGCTGACACCCCGCCCTGCCCCCACCTAGGTGTTCGATGAGCTGCTCCTGGACGCAGACTTCAGCGTGAATGCGGGCAGCTGGATGTGGCTGTCATGCAGCGCTTTCTTCCAGCAGTTCTTCCACTGCTACTGCCCTGTGGGCTTTGGCCGCCGCACAGACCCCAGTGGCGACTATATCAGGTGAGCGTTCAGACCGGGCGCGCTGCCTCCAGGCCACTGGGGCCTCCTCCTGGGATGGGTTACTCTTGACCCCCTGAAGGAGGGTCCCAGTGTGCTGACGGGTTGTCTGTTTCAGGCGATACCTACCCAAATTGAAAGGGTTCCCCTCTCGATATATCTATGAGCCCTGGAATGCCCCAGAGTCCATTCAGAAGGCCGCCAAGTGCATCATCGGTGTGGACTACCCACGGCCCATCGTCAACCACGCCGAGACCAGCCGGCTCAACATCGAGCGAATGAAGCAGATTTACCAGCAGCTCTCCCGCTACCGGGGACTCTGTAAGGAGCCACGGCTTCCCCGCCAGCCCTAGCTCAGCGAAGGGAAGGGCGGCACCTGTGGGCTCGGGGCGTAGGTGGGGATTTCCAGAGATCACCGAGGGAGACTGAGTGCTGTGTCTTCCGGGCGGCTCTGCTGCCATGCCTCCCCACTGCCCAGGACACCGCACTCGGGGCTGGATCGAGCTTCTAAGTAGTCATGGGGACCGCAGTGTCATGGCCCGGGACCCCCCACCTTGTTTGCACCTGCCCTGCAGCTCTCGGCAGTCCCAGAGTGCATTCTGATGACTCCCCTGGTCTCTCCCAGGTCTGCTGGCATCTGTCCCTTCCTGCATGGAAGACCTCAGCAACCCAGTGGCAGAGCCCAGCTCCAGCCAGACGGGGAGCACAAGCAGTGCAGGTGAGTAGCAGCCGTCCTGCCGTGGCCAGTGTCCATTCTGAGGGCCCTGTGGGACCACTGCCACTTCCGTCACTGAGGGCTGATGGCAGAGGCCGGAGCAGGTTGGGCCCCAGTGGAGCACAAACAGGGAAGGAACCACGCAGATCCCTTCCAATAACAGTGCTTCCAGGAAAACAAGTGAGGGACCTCGTAAGAGAGGGGCTGGGGCAGGGGGTTACTTCGGGTTACTTCAGATCGGTGTGGTCAGGGATTGGCTACCCAGGCAGGGGCCTGAGTAGTGAGCAGAGCCGGTCTTTCCAAGAACCGAGGGAAGAGCATTCCCCACAAAGGGAAAAGCAGGAAAAGCCCTAGAGATGGAATGAGCTCAGCCCATTCAAGAAACAAAGGCAGGGAGGCCAGTGTGGCTGGCGTGCCCCGAGTGAGCAGCAGGAAGGACACATGAGGATGAAATGTAGCAGGAGTCCCCCACGAGGGGGACTCGGCTCCTGTCATCAGTGCACTGGGAAGGCACTGGCAGCGGGGCGAGGCTGGCCCTGATTCATGTTTTACAAAGCTCGCAGTGCCTGCTGTACGGCAGGGACAGTGTGGGCAGCAGTGAGTGCAGGGAGGCTAGAAAGGAGGGGATTGCAATTGTCCAGGCGGGTGATGGCAGTATGGCCCGGTGCAGGCAGGAAAGAGAAGCAGATAGACCTGCCGCCTTCTTAACCTGCGTCCCTGGGCTCTGGGTGGGACAGGCCAGGACTCCCCGGGCTTCTCTAGTTTGCTCAGCAAGCCTGGTGAGGGCGCTGCTCCTTCCTGCCTCAGAGGCTGGTCCAGGGTCATGGAGGGAGTGCCTCACCTTCTGAGCAAGGACAGCAGACAGGCCAAATCAGGCCTGCAGCCCATGAGATGTGGGGCCCAAACGCTGGCTCTGCTGCCCAACAGTTCCGATTCTGCTCTCCTTGCACAAGGTCATTGTTGAATAGAAGGCCGAGGACCAGGTCTGAGGAGCAACATGCTGGCATGGCGCTGATGCTCAGGCTCCATGCCCCTGAAGGGCTGCCATTGCTGTCTCGGGTCATCTTGGCTCCATGCACAGTCTGTGTGAGTGACCCTTTGACCTGCTTTTCCACAGGCCCAAGGCCGCTGCCCAGTGGCCCAGCATCCCCTAAACGCAAGCTGGAAGCCGCCGAGGAGCCACCCGGTGAAGAACTCAGCAAACGGGCCAGGGTGGCCGAGTTGCCCGCCCCAGAGCTGTCGAGCAGGGACGTCTGAGAGTGAGTGACAGCAGCTTAGAGTCAGCTTCAGGAGGGAAGGTGGGAGAGAGGTGGGCGCCATTTGGAAAACTACTTGCTTTCTAGTTGAAGGTTAAAACCTAGCACACTAGGTTAAAAATTGGTGGGCACTGCATGATTTTTTAGGACTTCAGTTTAAAAATTCTACCATTCTGATTACTATACCTTCTAAAATTTAATTTAAAAGAAAAGTCCTCTCTTTGCCAACTAAGGGGAAAAAATTAGGGATAGAGGGGGGGCTCTTTCTGCTTATCAAAATGAATCAAATCCAACAACAAGAAAGCAGAGGCCCAGAAGTGAATCTGTGGGAGAAATGGCCCTGTGGCAGGATTGGAGGATGCTCAAGACCCCTCTGCCATCCCCCCACCTGCCCCGTTAGGCTGTGTTCTATAGGCAGGCCAGGGGAGGGCAGCACTTGCCTTCAGGAGAGAGGCTCACCCGGCCCAGCCCCACCTAAGGACCAGTAGCCGGGGCTCCCCATCGTCTGTGCTTCCTAACAGCTGCTCCTCCATTCTCACCTTTCTCACGGCTTTGGCTCTGTGCTTTCCTGTTGGCACTCACCTTTCTTGGAAACCCCCTGAAAGCTGTTTAAAAAAAAAAAAAACCTGATCTCTCCTTCCCTAGAACAGGAAGGGTCTCTTATGCCTTTCTTGGAGAAATATAAATTATTGTCCTCTTTGAGTCATCATCTCAGGCTGTTCCTTCTGTGCCGTGAGTGCACCATGAGGTTGGAGGGCGATTTTCTCCATGGAGCCGATTGGTTCTTTTTGCCAACCCCCTCCACTTCGGGGCTGGGCAGGACGATCGGTTTGAGTGTCCAGGCTGGAATGCGGCGAGACAGCAAATGTTCGATGCTGTGCCCTCTACCCGACCGGGCTCTTTGTCCTGGACGTTGCTGATGGACAGATTTGTGCTCTCTTGTTCTAGGAGCACCAGCCACCTTAGACACTGATCTCTTAGTTCTCTCTCAGCTCTGTAATACTAAGCAAAGTGCATCCTGTTCTACAAATCTGGCACTTGCCAGGCTGACATTCTGACTTCCAGGTGAGAGCACCAAAGGACAGAGGTTAAATGTCCAGGTCAAGGCCACTCAGCAAGCTAATGGCATCCGATTCAGCATGAAATTGTTGCCAACAGGTGTGTGAGAAAGGGGAGCATAATGCATATAAAATGCAATGTGATGCGTACCCACAAGGACTTAACAGAGAAAGGAGACCAGTAACTTACGATTCCTAGGCAGATGATACAGGCTCTGCAAACTCACCACACGGCCACTGCTGGTGGGCCGGAGTGACCGGGCATATACAATACAGAAGTTTACGCGAGGGGCCTGAAAGGTGGGTTGGACTTAGAGGGCATTTCCCACAAGAAAAACGGCTCGATGATTAAGTGATCTTGTACAGATGACTTAACCACTTTGAGACTCAGTTTCCTTCCCTGTAAATTAGGTTGCTGTTGCAAAGATTAAGTGATTAAATGTAAGTGCCAGTTAGGAGTGTATGGGGCTGTTGGGAGTAGAAAACCTGACTAGTGAATCTAAAACAAATAGGGATTTATTTTCTTACCTAGAGGCACAGAGCTAGGTGTTGCTGGTTTGGGTTTGGTGGCTTAACAATGCCAGTGTCAGCTTTCTTGAGAGTCTCTTGCTTCATGGACTCAAGGTGGCTGCCACAACCTCAGCCATCAATTTCTCATCCAAAGCAGGAAAGAGAAGGAATAGCAGAGTCAGCCATACTCATTCATTTCATATATATTAAGTGATCATAATTTGCCAGACACTGGAATTGTAGGCATTGGGATATGAACATGACTTACAAAGTTCCTTTCCTCTTGGATACTCTTAGTGGGAGGAGCCAGACAATAAACAAATAGATGTATAATATGTCAAGAGACTCGCCCTGGCTGGTGTGGCTCAGTGGATTGAGTGCCAGCCTGCGAACCAAAGGGTCGCAGGTTCAGTTCCCAGTCAAGGCACATGCCTGGGTTGCAAGCCAGGTCCCCAGTAGGAGGCACCCAGGAGACAACCACACATTGATGTTGTTCTCCCTCTCTTTCTCCCTCCCTTCCCCTGTCTCTAAAAATAAAGAAATAAAGAGGCCCTAAGCAGCATAAAGAAAAAGTAAAGTTGGACAAGAAGATAGAAAGTAAAGGCTAGGGCACAGTGGAAGTTGCGTTTTTATATTACGAGGGCTATCAGGGGTGGCCTCTCTTTATTTTATCAAGAAAATAAAAGCTGTCCCAGAATACCCTCCCCCAGCTTTTCACATTGGTCTCCTGAGCCAGAACTGAGTCATAAAGCCACCCCCAAGATGCGAAGTAGGGAACCTGCTTGTCCAGATTAGTTTAGACCATTGGTTTTTCAACTTCAGTGAGCAATAGAATCCTCTAGAGAATTTAAGCCACAGATTGCTGGGCCCCACCTACAAAGCTTCTGATTCAGTAGGTCTGGAGTAGGACCTAAGAGTCTGCATCTCTCTCCTGGCTGGGTAACTCAGTTGGTCAGAGCATCATCCCTGTACCCCAAGGCTGCAGGTTCAATCCCTGGTCAGGGCACGTGCAAGCATCACCCGATGAATATGTAAGTAAGTGAACAACAAGTTGATCTCTCCCCACTCCTCTCTCTAAAAATCAATAAATAAAAATCTTACAAAAAAGGATTCACATTTCAGACAAGTTTCCAGAGGTCGATGATGATGATTCTGCCCTGGGACTGAACTTCATAGATTACTGACTTAGACCAGTCGTGTTCCATTGTCAGGGCCAGGCTCGTGACCCATTGAACAAAGTCTGAGAAGTGTAGACAGCTAAGAGTGACAGTACACAAGGCACTTAGCTCAGTGTCTGGCTAAGTACCCAGGAAATGATAGCTGTGATGATGATGATGATGATGGCGATAATGGATATTGTCATCATCATTATTTTGAAAGAACATAAGGTTACATAGTTGGGCCTGATCATGGAGCATCGTAAATGCCAGGCAGCTGGGGCCTTGGTGTGCTCTGCGGGGGTTAAGGGCTTTTGGACCAGGAGAGTGGAGTGCTCCAACTGGCCCTTTGGGAAGATTAGCCAGGCACTGGGCTGGGACCTGCAGAGGAAATGGTGGCAGGAGGGAGCCAGCTAAGAGGCCGCAGCAGTGATTCCAGGTGACATTACAAGGGTGCAAAGGTCAGGGCCTGAGTCTGCCTGGTAGTCCAGGAGATTGTCCATCAGCCTCTTGGGATCTTAAGGACTGATTCTCACTCTGACCTTGATCATGGCTAATTGGTTGGAAGTAGGGACCAGGAGGTCAGAGGACAGGACAGCCTGGGGAAGAACACCCGTGTTTGGACCCTGCGAGAAAAAAGAGTGTACTTGTCTTTCACTGTGTGCTGGTGACAGCCCCCGGGCCTAAAGCTCTTCAGGGTCCTCATCTGTAAAACAGCACCGTGTCACCTGCTGCACCCCCTGAGCAAGCACATTGGGGAAAGAAAATGAAAACTTGTGTGTGAAAAGCCGCCAAATAAGTATAATTCACCACGCAGGGGAAGTCACAGTGCCATCTTGCACATGCCGCTCCAGGTGTCTTTGACCGTTGTCTTCAGTCAGAGCCACACACTGGGCCAAGGGGGTCCCAGAGCAGTGGTCTCACAGCCCAAGTCGATACCATGTTACCCTGAGAGGCAGGAGACACCCCTTTCTCCCCTCCTTCCTGTCGGTTCCAGTTGTGTGCCTGGGTTAGGGCAGTTACCTTTCTGAGGCATGTTAGCTGTAAGGTGTGAATACTCATTCTTTACCAGCCCGAAGGCTCCATCCTGGGCCTTTTGAGGCTCTGGGCAAGCTGAGTGGCTGCCATTGTGTGGTTGTTACTTACGCCCGGGGCCTGCGGCCGTTCACCAGGCGGACAGTGGTTTGCAGTTTAAACTGACCTTGTGGGGAAACAGGCCCTCACATTGGTGGGCTCCGTACTTACCTCAGACCCACACCAGTGTCTGTTCTGCCTTTGGTTTTATTGTACCATGTTTGCCAAACTAAAAAATAAGCCAGTCCCCAAATAGCTGTCATTTCAGCTGCTACCCCGTGACCCCCAAAGCTGCTGACAGCTCAGGGTTCCATTAGCCTCAATTGTGTCCAGATCTCTCTTATGGGCCCAATTATTTTACCGTGGGGGGAACAGCTCACATGGTCTGTTTGCCTTTCTGCTGGTACATAGCGATCTGTTGAGAGAGGCCCCATTGAATACAAACAGTTCATGGCCAAGGCTCACCTCTTCCCCTCCCCCTCTGGCAGTTTACCAGAGCTTGGTTAGCCCTGGGGCCTCCCTGCAGAAAACCGGACTTCTGGCATCTCTTCATAGGGATCTTTCTGACGCTTATTTAGTGGTAGACCCCTCCTTATGTGAAATAAAGTGTGTTAAAGGCACTGAGTGGTCTGGAAAATGGGGCGCAGCAGTGCAGGCAGTGTGGCACTTGGAAAAGAGCCCTGGCCTCACCCTCACCCGGCAAGTGTCTGCATCTTGTCCTGCGGCTCAGGCCTGGGAGCCTTCGCACCAGCTGCCTCACCTCTGTGGTTCTCAGTTCCAACCTGGAAACGAGAAGGCGGGACTCTGTCCCCTCACACTCTCCCTGGCACTTACTCAGTGGCCATGGACTGACTGAGGCACCCTCCCTTTTGTGGTGTGATTTGTAGGGTGCAGGAAGGGTACACGGGTGTGGTTGACATGAGGCCTGAGACTGAGCTGAAGAACTGAGCTTTGTGCCCCATCCAGGCCCAGCTGCAGCTCTACTTTCCTGCTCCTGACTTGGGAGCTGGTAGCAAACTCTCTACCCCTCTCAAGTTCTCGGGCACTGTACCTCGCCCAGTATGGCAGGGAGAGGGTGACGGCTGAGACTTGGTTACAGGCTCCAAAGTCCCCTGCAGACCTTGAGCCAGCGTGGTGTCCTCTGCTGACATGGCTTGTGCGTGCACACCCCTCCTGAGCTGGACTAGGGGAAGGGTGGACTTGCAGATTTGGGGTTCCCATTAGCGTCCAATGGACAGGAAGGGGTGTGAGGGCACAGGTATTCAGGGGGTTGTCCTAACGGATGCCCTGAAGGAGGCAGTCATTAGTTTATTTTGTATTCCAGCTGCTTCTGTGTTTCTCCCATTAATGACAGGGCGAGGGAGTTGGATTATCAGAAGATTGATTTTTCAGTGCGTGTTGTATGAGTCGGTTTTCCCCTGGTGCCTCTGCCTGGGCTGCTCTTCCTTCTCCTTTTGTGCTGCTGTCAGCATTTCCTGCGAGGCCTCCTTGATGCCCCAGCCCCCTTTTCTGCAGACTTGTCCCTTAGCTTGAGGACTAGAACACAGGGACCAGCTAGCTGTCTGCTGATCAAGCACCTTGAGTAGCTAGTTGAACAGGCCTCTGTTTTCAAGGACAAGCTGGTGCTTATGAACCTCCGTTAACCGTGCTTGTGTGTTGGAGCTCATCACAGAGGCACTCAGGCCGCTGGGGCTCATCTGAGGCCAGAACGCTGCCTCCTCCCCTTGTGAGCCTGTCCCGTAGCTAAGTCATGGCTGAGTCTGCATAGGTCTGAATTGCTATCATTATAGCCACCCGAGTGCCCCTCACGCCCTTATTGTCTAAGTTTGAATGTTGGCTCTTCAACCCTTTTTGGGTTACCGTGTTTTGGTGAGTCTGATGCAGGATGGAACCTCTCCCCGGAAAGCTGCACCTATTCACACAGAAAAAAAACGTGCATAGAACTTCAGGCTCTTCGTGTGCTGCCCCTCAGGCCTCTCCTCGGACCCCCTAAAGGAAATCCAGAGTAAGAGCCCTGGTCCTAGGAATCTTCCAGCACTCTATTCTCCCCCATGCCTGAAGCTGAAGAAAACACAGGAAGCCGAGGCATTGAGTGGGAGCCTGTTGCGGTGTGCGCACCAGTGCCGAAGTTTCTCGTTTCAGGAGAGTAGCCCCCTCTCCAGCCTGACAGCAGGAGGCGGGGAGACCGAGTATGAGGCACATCTCACAGCCAGCGGGGTCCAGTAACCACAGATACACTTTCGTAATGTTTGTAGTGAAAATGTATGGCCAGGTTGTTACAGTCCAAGCGTAAAGGGAAAAAGTATTAAAAATAATACACACCCTAAAGAATTCGGCACTCAGTACTGACCTGCACAGGTGGCCACTCCTACATTTGCTCTTCAGTTTACCCAGCCTCTAGGTAAATTCTCTGATGATAAAACCAAATGAAATCATCTTCAGATTTAACTTTGGTCTTGAAAGGGTTTCATGTGTCCAAAGACTGATTTAAGTCCCTAAGTTCAATGTCGTTGACCCTTGACAGCATTTTCCCTGCTCCGTTAACATCCAACTTACATTTATGTTGCTCAGACACTAGGCTCCATACCACCATGCTGAATTTCTTTTTCTATCTTCTAAAAGTCCGGCTGAGCCACACCATGACACAGAGCTTACTTGGCCGTAAGCATGTGGGTGTGGGAGTCAGACCGGCCTGGGTTCCCGTGCTGGCTCTGCCGCCTCTGGATGCCAGTGTCTGGGCGCGCTATTTGTCCTCCCCGGCTTTGGTTTGCTCACCTGTAAAGACATGAGGGCCATTGTTTCGGGGCTAATGGGCTGTTTGCTCGGGCAGCCATGGTAAAGCGCCACAGACCAGGCGATCTGACCAGCAGGAACGGACTCTCACCATTCAGGAGGCTGGACGTCTCACATCGCAGCAACCTGCAGGCACGGTCCTTCCCAGGCCACTCTTCTTGGCTCGCAGACTGCCCCCGCCTCTTCACACAGCCTTCCCTCTGAGCTGTCTGTATCCTGACCTCTTCCTCCTGTCAGGGCGGTGGTCCTGACGGAATTAGGGCCCGCCCCAGCCACCTAACCGAGGCCCCGCCTTTCGCTGTACCCTTTGTGTGGTGCAGGGAGGGTAGCCAGGGCACCTCACTTCATCACCTCTTTAGAGACCCTGTCTCCAACACAGTCACAATCAGGTCAGGACTCTCACGTGTGAATCTGGGGGAGACGCAGCCATGACACCTGTGTAGTGCCTGCCCCTCGGCTCAGTAAGCCTTGTACTGCCCCCCATCTTGCAGACGCACATTGTCCATGGTGCGGAGTGCCGGGGCACACTCTCGGGCACACCATGGCTGTTTAAACAGGCATCCCGGCCTCCTGCCTGGCTTTGCCGGCCTCTGTTATCAGGCATGAGGCCATTTCTTCCCTCTGCCCCAGATTCAGGAGGTTATAAATCTTCAAAGTGAGTCATCCTTGTGTCTCCTCTCTCCCCACTCAACCCTCTAGCACAGGACCGTGGTTCTTTTATCTATTTGTGGAAATTTCTAAACTCAGCCATTGCCTTCATCTTCAGAAATCACTGGTCCCGGCTGATTTCTCTTCTAGGCATTTTTTGTTCTGACTTTCCATTTCTGGCAGCAGCTACTCTGCCTTGACTCAGAAACCGCCCTTGTCATATCTGAGCAGGGTCCCCCAAGGCCGCATACGAGCCTCGTGTGGCCTCCTCCCCTGCGCTACCGCCGCCCTTGGCCCTGAGCAGGGGAGGCCTGGCAGGTCTGCGGGGGAGGGCTGGTCCTGCGTGGGCACCTCAGAGCGGCAGTGCTCCGGCACCCAGTGGCTTCCCAGCAACAACCTTGTCCCCAGGCGCTGTGGCCCTTGTGGTTCGCTCTCCCCAGTTCCCGACTGAGCATCCCCAGAGCAGTAGACAGAGGAGCTTTGTCCCTGGGCAACGGGGCCGCCTCCTGAATGCTCCTTTCAGCACATGTTTTTCTTTTTCAGCGGCAGCGCTGTGGCTCCGTGAGCAACGCCCGGGTGCCCGAGCAGCCACCGCGGCAGCAGACAGCGGCCTGCAGAAAAGCTGATCACCGACAGAGATCGAGCCGGCGTGTGTGTGTATGTGCGCGCGTGTGCAGGGGAAGGAGTGGTGTGCCTATCTGCGTGTGCATGCATCTGTTTACACTCTTGTGATTCTGAACGCTGCCTGGGCCAGAGAAATACCTGCAGCAGCTTCATCTCAGCCTCAGACACCAGGCTAGAGGTCATGGCTGTGATTCTCAGCCATGGCCTGTCCCTGTGAAGAGAAGAGTGGTGGGACCCTAGCTGGGATTCCGGCACCTGCCCTTCCCCCCGCCCTTCCCTTCTCCCTCCTCCCGTCGGACTGAAGAACGGACTGAGGAGAGGAGGGCAACGTTTCTGGTTCTCGTCCAGAGCCCTGCTGAGTCCGTCCTACCCTGGAGGCTGAGCAAGGCTGAGTGGCTGGAGCAGATGGGTGTGTCCAGACACAGTCACCTGGTCTGGCTTTCTCATTTTAAAGCTCCCTGCCCCAGGGTCCTCCAGACCCTTCCTCAGGTGTCTAGTCCAGAGCACAAGGCTGGGGACAGGTCCAAAAACTTCCCGCCGTCACAGAGGTGCACCCGTACCTGTCTGCCCAGTACTGCAGACGGTAGCCTAGGAGGTACAGTCACCTTTTGGGGGCTGGAAACCTAAGGTTAGGAATAGTGTCCCAGCTCTCACCGTTCCTTCCCCAGAAGCTGAGAGCCAGTTCAGAGCTCACTGTGCAGACCCAGCGCCTCCCCTGGGGTGGGGCGGGTTCCTGGATCCCCCGGCCACACTCCAGGACACCACAGTGCTGCCGCCCCTGAGCTCAGCTGACACCCCTCCAGGGAAGCCGTCCTGGTCTGTGCTCTGCAGGCTTCTGGGCCCGGCACCGGCCAGCATCCAAGCTGCCATGTCAGCACCACCAGTAGCTGTGCCGAGGACCCGGGCAGGTGGACCGGGGTGGGCACTGCTAGGGACAGTTGGGAAAAGTCCAAGCAGAGAGCCTACCCAGCACACTAGCCCTTCCAGAAGCAGCAGGTGGGAGGTTTGACCCAGAGAAGCCAAGGCCTCACATTCCAGGGGTGGCCTGTGCCTCCCACTGGTGAAGGCCCGTGTCGGGAAAGACAGAATGAAAAGAAGGGTTGTGGTCAGTTACGGCAAGTCTCCCTCCACCCCGTGGCCCACACTAGAGCCACAAGGTGTGTGTGTGTGTGTGTGTGTGTGTGTGTGTGTGTGTGTGTGTGTGAGAGAGCGCACGTGCTCGCGCACTCCTAGCTGAGAGGCTAATTCCTTTTTGGACCTTTGTCCTTACATGTAACATTACGCTGGCCTCTGGGCCTTCTCCTCTCTACCTCCCTGTGACCTTCCCTAGCCTCACAGCTATTAACTCCCTTGGCCCCAGCCCTGTCCCTCACTGTCCTCTGTCCTTGGACCAGAGCCCTGGGGTCAGGCCCCTGTCTCCCTCAGCCGCCCAGCGCATTGTCAGGCTGCTTCCTGAGACGTTCTCAGGTTTTCTGAATCCTACTGTCTTCAGAATCCTACTGTTGTATGTATGTCACCCTCACTAGAAATGTCCCGCAATCGTGTGGGGGGTGCAGGGCACAGGTGATGGTGTGTGTTTGAAGCCTTGGGTTGGGAACATCCCTATTCCCCTAGCTCCAGCCGGGAGGAAAAAGAATTGGGGGTTATTGTCAGAAGTGGGGTGGAGCAAGCCTAGAAAGGCTGGTCTGAGAAACGGGGCCAGAGGGCTTTGGGCCAGAGTCACTACTTAGCAGCACCTTCAAATATCAGGATGAGTCCCTTTTCCTGCCTATTTGATGATGGCTGTCTTCCTTGAGGTACAAGCTGGCCAGACCACGTAACCCTGCTTCACCCTCCCTGGCATGCTGGCCCGTTCCCAGTGGAATGGACCAGTCCACTCCCGGAGCTGAGAGGAGTGGGGAAAGGGTGCATCCAGTGGCCCGGAGCGCCACGATGGCTTTGTGCCTCCCCTGTCCTGGCCCAGGTGTCCCTGGGGGCTGCTAAAGAGCATTGCCCCACATCCTGGTGCAAGGGCCGTCATGGGGAAGAGGCAGTCGCAGGCAAAATGCACTTTATACAGAGATTTTCTGTTGCAGGGAAGGTATGTTTCTCCCACAGTTTGTGAATATTCACTTATTTCATAAACGTCTGATCCTGTCTGAGCAAAGCTGTGCTGTCGTCAATTTGTGGGCGGTCTGGGGTCTGGGACTTAACAAAGCTGAGCCTGGGGGAAGCCTTAAGCCAGACCATCTTGGTTCTGCTGGAACTGGGAGCCTCTTACCCATCCTCGGAGACGGTTGGAGAGAGGTAGAGGAAGGGGGAGCCCCGTAGGTGAGCAACTGGCCCTCCAGATCTTTGTCAGAGTTGGGGCTCAGTCAGCTAGAATGGTCAGAGCACTCCAGACCCCAGGTGAGGTGGGTGCCTGAGTGCTGTTCTGCATTTACCCGGCCTTTGACCCAGCTCGCACCCCTGTCCATCCTTTCCTGCACCTCAGCCACTTAGGTTACAGCTGTGTGGTGCAGAAGGCACGCAGGACCTCTGGCTTTGGACCAGTGGTGAAGATCTGTCCACAGCCAGGCCCGGGGCCTGGGTGCTGGCTTTGTCTTGTGCCCTCTGATCAGGCAGTGACGTGCTCCGTGCAGTGTGAGGACTTCTGCCCTGGGACCACTGGAAGTGACAGCACTAGCCCACACTCAAGCTTCTCATGGGAAGCGGCTCATGCAAGGCCCAAGAATGTCACCTGCTGTCCTGCATGGAGTTAAGAAAGGATAAAGGGAGAAGCTTGACCATGGGACTTGTGTCATCCTTGGCCCTGCTTTGAAGCCCCGGATGGCCCCCTTGCTTCACTCTCTTCTCCTGGTTTCTATCTAATATGGCTCTGGCTTGGCCTTGGGGGCTAAGAACAAAGGGATACCTTTGTTCCTGGGCAAAAGGCCCCAGAAGATGGAATTGTCCTGCACACACCACCCCCATACCTGAGGATGCTCCCTAGTCGAGATAAGCACCCATTCTAAGGAACAGTTAGCTGCTACGGCAAGACGGCTTTCCTGGGAGGAAAAGCCAGGCACCATAGCAGTAGGTGGTTACTGGTTGGGCATAGTGAAAGGAGCCTGGACCACAGTAGCAGGAAGGGTGAAGTGGCCATTCAGATGGGCTCAGGGCAGGGAAACCAAGGCCTTTGGCTCCAGGTATTGGGAAATTTGTTCTCAGGGCTGGAGTTGGGGGTTGTTTGCTGCAGGGCTGGTGCCTGCAGCTCCTTTCCAGATGTTCCATTGAAGGAAAAGGGGGCAGCTAACCAGCTGGCAGTCCAGCTTTGCAAATGGGGCTCCACATGCATGAAACACCCCTTCTTCAGAGAGAGGTGAAAGACGGGGCCTGTGCTGTTCCCTCAGGTGGCCAGAGAAGCCAGTGAGGTTTGGCGAGAGACTATGATCCACCAAAGCTGGTGCCCTGGCCTTGGCCAGCAGCCTGCATGTCCATCAGTCCACGCTCTGGGAAGGAACTCACAAACTAGCCCTCCTAGGGAGAGGAGACTGGGAAGAGAGCACAGCCTGAACCTAATAGGGATAGAGGTGTGGAGGGAGCACAAAACCAACAAAAGAATCCCAAGAAGGTAACTGTGGGGGTGGAAGAAAAGGTCCCGAGTCATACAATGTGAGAAGCCAGGAATGGGGTGTCTGTGGGTGCAAAAGAGGGGCGCTCTGCAGAAAGTGCAGTGGAGATGCTAAGAGAGGAAAGCGAACAAGCCAGGAAAGTCCTGACACGAAGAGGGAAAAGCTGACAGAAGCCACGAGAACAGGTCCAGTTGTTTGGGGCCAAAACAGGGCTTGGGTCAACGTTTAGAGAGAAGACCCTCTAGGGAGAGTCCTTAGGATGTTCCCCTTAAGGTAAGGGGTCATGGTGGGCTGAGACCTGGGCCCCAGCAGGAGATGGGCTGTTCTCAACCTCTGTGACCACACATTTGTATTACGTTTCATCCTCACAACCACTGAGGGACCATGAGAGGGACCATTATTGTACCCATTTCACAGAGGAGAAAAGCAAACCTCAGGACTAAGTCACTAAGACAAGGCCACATCACTTGGAGAGCCAGGCTGTGACAGGTGACAGTTTTGGAGTCACACCACCCGACTCCAAACCTATCTGCTCTAGGAGCCCACACCGGACACCTTCTCACCTTCGCCTTCTTTGTCTGCTGCGGGTGGTGGGGCGGGGGGGGGGGGGGGGGGGGGGGGGGGGGGGGGGGGGGGGGGGGGGGGGGGGCGGGTCTGATTGGGCCCTGGGGACGAGGGTCCTGCAATCAGTTACCTGATACCTGGCGCTAGGCCCACGCCCTCCGACTAGCAGAACCCGCAAGAACACGGGTTTGAGGGGAGGCTTTGCGGGAGGGGCAGGGGGACAGAGGAGTCAGTGTGGAATTTAAGGTGGGACTGGGCCAAGCCGGGGGCCTCGGGGGCCGCGAGGGCCGCGACTTCAGCACCTCGGAGAGCGCCCGCGGGCGGGCGGGGCTAGCGGGCCCAGGGGCGGGGCGGGGCGGGGCACAAGAGACCCCAGCCAAGGCCCGGGGACGCGCGCGGTGGCGCTCGCGCTGGTCCAGAGAACGGTGTGCGGTCGGGAGCCGCGCCCTGCCCTGCGCAGGTGCGCCCGTCGCGCAGGTCCAGCCCGCGGCGGCCTCTCGCCGCTCCCCCTCCTCCGTCCTTTCCGCCGCCTTCACCGCCTCCGCCGCCGCCTCCGCGCCGCGCTCCGCCCGGATGGCCAGGGCTGTGCCGGAGAATGGCGGAGCGAGAAAGCGGCGGCCTGGGCGGGGGGGCCGCGTCCCCGCCTGCCGCCTCCCCGTTCCTGGGGCTCCACATAGCGTCGCCGCCCAATTTCAGGTGAGAATCCCCGGCCTCCACGCCCCGCCCTTCAGCCCGGACTGATCTGCCCCGGCTCACCCCTCACCCCACCCGCTCCGCCCCCAGCATACACACACACCAGACCTCCGGCAAGAGAGGCGGCCTGGGGATGGGCTCTCTTCCCTGGACAGAGCCCCAGAATCCCCCTCAGCCGCAAGTCCAGACGGATAGCCTCTGTATATGCATGATGCAGCCAGCTCTCTCCGCCATTCCATGTTCTAGGCGAGGCGATTCTGGGCCGAAATTGGAGGAGGGGCGAAAGGGCTGCCTTCTCCCCGACTTTGTGACCTGGGATCTGATATGAGATCCCAGGGGAGGCAGGCAGGCTTGCCTGTGCCCAGTCTGAAGGCTCCCATAAAGATGGGAGCAGGCTGGTATGTCCCGCGGGTCCCAGTTTCTTTGGGCATCGGACAACCTTGGTGCAGGAAGGAGGGAGTAGTGGGCCCCTCCCCCAGCCCTGCCCTGCCAGAGGTGCCTCATTCCCAGGCCTGGCATGCCAGGACCCTCTGTGGATTCGGACAAGCCCAAGCCCTGACCTTGTCAGGTGTGTGCAGGTGCAGGTGCAGGCTCAGCCTCAGTCTAGGCATCCTAGGCCCAGCTGTGGGACGGGGGAGTCTGGATTGGATGGTCCAGGAATAGACAGGAACACTGGGGAAGGGGAAGTTCCTGCTGGAGTGAGCACCCAGGACTCTGATCTGCGCTCCCCTTCAGTTCTCTCCCTGACCCTTTTCTGGTGTTGGGCAGTTAAGAGGTGGATTTCAGAGAAGTGGACAGTGGGTGTAATGCGGGAAGGGTTGATGTACCTTCTCCATAAATCTGGCCCCATTTGAAGAGGAGGAAGAGGAGATGTCCCTGCTCCAGAGTCTAAGAGAAAAAGGCCTAGACATACCCCATTGTTTTTCCTTCTAATGAGCTGGCTCCTTCCTCTCTCTGGGGTCCCCCAGCCAGGCCCCAGCTGGGCTCTGGCGCCAGCCCCTCCTCTGACCAAGGGGTTGCTGGCTCCCTGGCGCTCAGGTGGGCAGGGACCCCTGTGGATTTCTAATGGCATCATCAGGACTAGAAACCTCCCTCGAGGCCCTGAGCTGAGCTGAGCTGGGAAGACCAGCGGGAGGGGACCAGATGGAAGAGGCCAAGCCTGAAGGCCCCAGGGCTGGGCCTTTGTGATGAGTGCCTCAGAGGAGCCAGGCTGAGTCCTGACACTGACTCCACCTGGCAGGCACCCGCTGCCTGGGGGCACACGCTGCCTTCCTGCCTGGAGGCCTCTGCAGTGGAGGAACAATGGGCTTAGAGGGACCTGGGTTCAAATCCTACTCTACCACTTTGCAGCTGTAAGACCTGGGCACGTTTTTGTCCTCTGAGCCTCATCTGGTAGGTGAGCTAATTAATATTGATTCCTCGATGTACATCACATCGGCCTTAACAAGTGTCAGCCCTCCAAATGCAGTGGTAGCAGGCATTTATATAGCTCCTTACTGCTTGAAGCATGTTCCCAGTGTTGGCTCCTTTAGCCCTCGTAAGCACCTAGGGAGTGGGAGTCAGTCTGCCCATTTCATACATGAGGAGGCTGAGCCTCAGGGAGGCAGGGAGGCTGGCCCAACGACCACAAGGATGTCAGAGCCTGAGGCTGAACTGGAACCCAGGTCTGTGTGTTCACTTCACTCCACATCCAGGCCCTATTTCTCACCCGGAGGACGGCTTTGCCTCCCCTCAGCTGCCTCCTGATCCCTCGGTGACAGTTCTCTCCTACTCTCCCTCCCCCCGGGGGCAGGTTATCATGGATGACTTAGTGAGAGGAGCTGATGAGGTGGGTGCCTGGCAGGAGTGTGTCCAGTCCCGGGCCAGCTGGGCAAGGGTGGCAGTACATAAAGGTTGGGGCGTAGGACGGCCCTCCAGGACACCATGGCCTGCCTGTGGAGACAAGGCTGGCTCATGGGAATAATCATTGCCTCCGCCCCACATAGCCTGCCACGTGGGCTCCAGCAGCCCCCGCTGCCCTTTCCCTTGTCCAGCCTCTCAGATCCCTTAGCCTAGCTTGGTTTAACCCTGCATGGTTACTGCTCCCTGGTGGGTCTTTGGAGAGGTCGCGGATCCACCTGGCTGGGGTGTGAGTCCTTGCTTAGCCTTCTTAGCTGTGTGCCCTGAGACTGGGCTCTTAACCCCCTGAGCCTCTCTGTTTCTTCTCCGCGATGCCGACTCTGGTTTACGCGCAGGGTGGTCCCAGGACGGTCCCAGGACTTGGAGGAGACAACACAGGACTGTGGAGAGCTGCCCGTGCAGGCTACTGTGGCTGTGCTGGTGTTCTTGGTGATGTGCCCGCGCACCCCAGCACTGCCATCAGTTTCCAGATGCTCACGAGACAGTGCCTAAACTTGGGTTTGCCCAACACCCAGCACGGAGCGGGTGCTCAGTAATGCCTTACTGGTTTAGACTTCAGTTAAGGGAGACTTTGGGCGCGTCCCTGCTGGAGGACAGAAAATAACAGTGCACGTTGTCAGGCAGTGAGAGCGGTGAGCGCGGGCACCACGAGGCGCCCACTTTTCCTGGTGCCATTCTGAGCACTTGCTGCTCAAGGGCATTCCCACCAGAACCATAAACCCAGAGCATTGTTGTTATCATCCCCACTTTGCCGCTGAAGGACCTGAGGCATACAGAGGTTAAGTGAGTAGCAGAGCTGGGGTTTGAACCCAGGCCATCTGATTGGAGGCCACCCTGACAAGAGAGCGCCCCGGAATACTGGTGGGGAGTTAGTAGAGAGGGTCAGCATGCTGTGGCCCTGGGAGGGTGGGGAGCATTTGTTTGTTGGTAGTTGGTTTAAATAAATATGTGGATTTTTTTGGAAGATTTTATTTATTTATTTTCAGAGAGAGGGGAAGGGAGGGAGAAAGAGAGGAAGAGAAACATCAATGTGTGGTTGCCTCTCCCGGGCCCCCTACTGGGAACCTGGCTGGCAACCCAGGCATGTGCCCTGACTGGGAATCGAACCAGCGACCCTTTGGTTCGCAGGCCGGCCCTCAATCCACTGAGCCACACCAGCCAGCATGGTTTTATTTCTTTCTTCTGAGCATAGAAATTCTCTGACCAGTTACTCGAAGGTGCCTCTGGACATGGCATGGGGGAGAGGGGGGAACTCATACATGCTGTGCGCACCCACTGTGTTATTCGACTTCCTATGTTCATAACAGATGTAGGTCACTTCTGTAACTCACAAAGTGATTTTTTAATTTAATATGAAAGTGATACGTGTTCATTACAGGCATAGCTCGTATTATTGCACTTTGCAGAAAGCTCTTTTTTTTTTACAAATTGAAGGTAAGACCCTCCAACAGCAAAAAGATGATGACCCGCTGAAGGCTGGAAATGATGGTTAGCATTTTTTAGCAATGAAGTATTTTTAAATTAAGTTACGTACATTTGGTTTTTTAGACACAATGGTATTGCACACTCAGTGGACTACAGTGTAGTGCAGGCGTAATTTGTATGTGCACTAGGAGACCAAAACAAGTGGCAGTGTGCTCACTGCTGTGTTCACTTTCCTGCGGTGGTCTGGGACCGGGCCTGCAACGTCTCCGAGGTGTGCCTGTGTAGAGAAAACTCTGAGAGAATTTAGAGGCTGGTGCAGTGGATACATTGAGCTGAGTGGTGGGAGGAGGGAGAGGGACAGTGGGACATTCTGCGTAGAGGGACAGAGGGTGGTCGGGAAGTAAAGTGAGCAACCTGCCCTGGGGTCGTGGGTGAAGGACACCAGAAATTAGCTCACCCAAATCAACCTGCTCCCCTTTTACTCTGGAGGAAACCCCGGCTGAGTGGCCCCCCCGAGAACACACAGCAAGTTAGTGGCAGAGCTGGGACAGAATCCTGGCCTCATGACTGCTCGGATGATGGTGTTTTTACCCCGTCACGCTGCCTTAGGGATGAGAGAGAAGCTACCAAGAGGTTCAGGGACCTCCTTCCTTATCTCTTCCCAAGGAGACACACTGGCTGGTCCTTCATTCACTCCATGAATATTTGCCCTTTGCTAGGCTTACCAGAGAGTCACTCCAGATACTGACATGGGCCTGGCCATCATGCAGGTGGCGGGGGCAGACAGACAGACCAGGCCTTACTGGGCTGGTAGGTATGGGTGACAAAGGTCTGGGGGTCAGCGGGTCAGGAAAGGGTCCTCTCAGCTCAGGCCTGGTGGGTGTAAGTTCACCCAAAAGGAGGAATGAGAGGGGCAGCACGGGAGAAAGGCCCAAGATGAGAGAGAGCAGGTAGGGTGCCTGCCACCCACCCCAGCACGAGTGTGGAGAGCAGGAACGTAGAATTCGAAGCCACGTTGGGACGCTGGCCTGTCCACTGACAAGCGGTGGGAACAGCAGGGGTTGAGGCAGGGAGCGACCCCATCAATCGATGTCTTGGGAGGGTCCCCTGGCTGCTAGGTAGAGAGTGGACGCGGAGGCAGGGAGACCACTGGCCGTCCTGCAGGAGAGGAGGGTGGGAGAGGAAGTGAAGAAGATGTAGTGAGTGGATGGGGGCGAGGGGTCTGGGGTAAGGAGTAGAGAGGCAGGAGTCCAGGAGGACTCTGGGCCCCTTGGGGGTGTGGTGCCCAATGGGAGCGGTTTGGGGAGCAGGGAGGTGAAATTACTAGACCTGCTGGATTTGAGGGTGGTGGTCACTGGGTCCCAACAGGAAGGTGCAAGCAGGCAGTCGGTTTTGGGGCTGGGCCTCCAGAGGATGAAGCTGGGCCCAAACACCCTGGGAGTCTCTGCTTACAGGGGGAGGGGGAGAAAGATCGTACCACAGCCACTGACGCCTCAGAGAGAACACAGCTGCCAACCACCCAGGGAGGCAGCTGAGTGAAGGGAAGGGCCGAGACTGACCAGCATGTTTAGGTGGGGGAGGGGGTGGGAAAGCTGTTGCTGCTGGAAAAGTCGTCCCACCCCTGCCCCCCCACGCCCCGGTGCTGGGCAACACCCCAGTCCAGGTGCTGCCGACCTTCAGTGCAGGGACACTGTTGACTGGCCTCACACAGCCCAGACGTGGCCGACACAGGGTTTCCACCCTGGTTCTTTGATGTCAGAGCCTTAAAGTTGGTCTCTGGGTTGTCGGGACCTGGCCAGTGATGGCTGAGGGCCCCAGCAGATTCCACAAATTGGGTCACTGCACCATCCCCGCTAGGGGTTCTTACGCATTCTGCAATGCCAACTCTGGTGTTCATTCAAAAAGTCTCCAGGGGCACTGGCTGTGGGCCTTGCCTCCTTCCGGCCCTAGAGATACGCACGGCACTGCCGCGCGGCTCCCAGTGCCTCAGCCGCCAGGACGTCCTTCACTGGGCGTTACTCAGTGCCCACGGTGTGCAGGGTCTTGGGCGCTGTGCGCGGATTAGAGCAGAGGCGGGAGTAGGCACTAGGATGAGTGGGACGCCCTCAGGAAACACAGAGGAGAAAAGACCTCTGACCGTGTTCACGTTAGTGTTTCTCCCTGTGTGTGACCCATGACGTGGAACCATACTGTCACATCAGGCCTTTTGCTCACTGTCTTAGTTACCATTTTCCACGTTAATGTGTAGACTACATCACGCTCATCCACAGGGCTGCCTAGCGTCTGGTGCACCTGGGGGGCCGCGGCCTAACCAGCCCCCAGTGCAGGGCTCTTTGATTGTTCCCAGTGGTTTGCTGGTATGCGGACCCCAGTCCTGTGCACAAGGTCTCCCACCTCTGGGGTGGTTTTCTCAGGGCAGTTTCTCAAAAGTCAGATTCCAGAGAGCTTGCTGTGCGTGGGCACCAAGGAGTTTAAATGGCTCACACCCGCCGTAACCCCGAGGAGGGGTTGTCCCTTGGATTTTGTTTCTTGGGTTCAATTTTCCCCTGGAGATGGCCCCTGTGTGGACACGATCGGGAAAGGGAGTCCAGACCAGAGGACCAAACCTAGCCTGGCCTGGGCCCGCCCGGGGCGCAGGGAGGGCAGTGGGAAGAAGGTTCCCAGGGGTGGCTGGGCTGGGCCACCCCCACCCCACGCCTTCAGCCAGCCCCGCCTTCCCAGAGGCCTGCCCACCTACCCCAGACTCTGATGCAGGTGAGCACACAGGGAATTGAGTTGGAAGGAGAATGCACTTGGGTATTTCCAAGGGGCAAATCTAGAAAGACCTGGGGACCTCAGTGGCCCACCTGTTCAACAGTTACTGAGTGCCTGTTAGGCCCCACCCAGGGTTCCTCCAGAGAGACGGGATCCAGCCCCATCGATTAGCCTCCTCTAAGGGGAGCCCCCCAGGGTTCCTAGGGCCCGAAGACAAAGTTACAGCGATCTGGAGTCACCAGCCAAGGGGACCGAGAGGGCCAGCAGCAGGGTTGTCTGGCCTGGTCAGGGTGGTCAGAGAAGACTTTGCTGAGGGAACTGGCGGGGCAGGAGTCCGGAGAGCGTGGAGGTAGAGACTGGGGGGTGGGGGGTAATGATACTGGCTACAGGGAAAAGGAGGCCCTGCTGAGCCTTCAGGTCACAAGAAGAATCTGGGCCCCTTTCCCTAAGGGCCGAGGGAAGCCATTAAAAGATTCTGAGCTGGCGAGGAGTGACTGGACCAGATGTGCCTCTCAAATGTTGGTTCCAGTTGCCTGGTGGAGAATGAATGGCCTGTAGGGGAGCCAGAGGGAAATGGGGACCCTGCTCAGGGGTGAGTGGCCACTCTACAGGTGTCCTGAGAACCACTCAGAAGGCAGAGAGAGGCTGGAGCCTTGGGCCACTGATGCTCTCTGTCTCGAGAGGGGCCCATGGGGCACCGTGGCCAGGACCCAAGGTCACTCAGCTGACGTCCTTACCTCACTCCAGGAGAGCTGGGCTCAGGGAGACTGAAAGGAGCCTCTGGACAGCCAAACACCTGGCTCGGATTTGGCCTTGCTCGGCTAGGGCCTCCATGCTTTGCCTCTTAACCCTCACCTTACCCGCAGCTCTAACTCAGCCTCCTACTGGGCTGAGACAGCAGTTAGAAAGGGGAGGGGCTGCTGGGGGTGGAAGGAGAGTAGTAACAGGGCAGTGTGACTGCACACACGGCCATGAAACAAACATCTGGACACAAAAGGCCGTTTGTCCACAGAGGGCGGCTCAGCTCAGAGAGGGTGTGGGACGCGGTGAGGGGCCGGCCAGCCAGGAGGAAGGATAGGGCCCTGGACCAGGGGGCGAGAAGGTTAATGTATGAAGAGGGGGCCTCGGATGCAAAGACAGACTCCAAAAATCAGGGCGGTCTCGGGAGACCGCACTCAGGACTCAGAGCCACCAGATGTTAACATGGATGAGACCTCGGGAACGTCCTACTTGAACGGGTGACGGGGCTGATCGATGGCCGTGGCCACCCTGAAGGGAAGCTGACAGATCTAGAGGCCAGGGAAGGAGACCTGCAGAGGGTCCTGTGAGTCAGCTCCAGGCTGCCTCCTGGTGTTCAGGGGTCAGGGGAAGGCGGATGGTGGGATGGGGGGAAACCTCCCTCCTCCCCTCCCTGCCCATAGCTGCCTTCCACGAGCCTGGAGGAACCAAGGGCCTGTTTGGCTTTCCCTCCACAAAGGGTCTTCTGGGTAAGTGAAGTAAGCCAGTCACAGAAAGACAAATGCTGTAGGATCTTACTTACTCATGGAATCTAATGAACAAAATAAACTGACGAACAAAACAGAAACAGAGGCATGGGCACACGGAGCAGACTGACAGCTGTTGGGAGGGTGCTGGGTGAAAGAAGGGGAAAGGTTTGGTCAAAGCACAGGAGTGCAGGGCACACAGACACAGTGTGGTGACAGCCAGGGAGAATGGGGACATCTAATAGTGCCAGCAGTTCAAATAAAGGAAAAAGGGTCCTGTGGGTGACCTGGTGCCTGGAGAAGCAGGAGAGTGGCGCAGGGGACGGGTCGGGTAGGGATGGGGGACGGAGGGGTGGCTTTCAAAGGGGGCTCCATCCCCTGATCCTTGGTCGAGACCTCCCAACACTCTGCAGCTGGCAGTTCACAGACACTCCGCTTCGTGAGGTCGGGGCAGGTGTGGGTGGCCTCCGTGTAATGTGGGGGACCTATGACCTCCAACACCTTCTGTCTGAGCTGTAGCCTCACCATCTGGAAAGCGAGCACGTAACCCCTCTGCCGAGGTTGTGCTGAGGACAGGGATCTGCTGGCCTTAGGATTCACTGTCAGGCCTCTGGCCTCCAGGCCTGACGTGGTTCCCCTTGTACCACCCTGCCTCGCTTTTGAGAAAGAAAGAAAGATAAGGAGCTCCAGTACCCACCCCGCTGGAGCTGGGGATCAAGGGCAGGCTTTTGAGCCCCCGCACAGTGCTCTTTCCACTACTGCTGGGGTGACCTCAGCCCCCTCATCTGTAAAGGATGAAACAGCAGTCCCTGCCGCCTGCAGACCTGCCCTCCCAGGAGGTGGGGACATCAGCAATATACCAAGGGGTGCAGTTGGGAAGCGCGCCATGGCTGTGACGGACACACTTCTTGCAGGCTTGTGCTGAGCACCTAGTGTGTTCAAGACAGCCTCGCAGCTCTGCCCCCTGGGCGCGAGCAGTCCAGAGGGAACCTGTGTCCTTCACCTGCTGGGTACTGGGTGTGGGGTGTGAGCTGCACCCACCTTTGGAGCAAATGGGAGTGTCTGATGGAGCCCCTGTCCTGTCTGCTCCACCACACTGCCTTGCACCCCTGCAGATGACGACCTACCACAGGCAGGAGGATGGCAGGGGACCAGTGACTTCGGGCCAGGAGGGCTATAAGGCACTGGGACAGGGCATGGGGGCAGGGAGCTTTCTGAAGAGCAGGCTTAACTGAGCCTTCTCCCAGGAAGCACAGGTGAGAGCCTGCCACGGGTTCCACCCAAGCACTGGGTTAGACCCTGAGGAGGCAGGAATGAGGATGCTAGGCCAAGCAGTTAGGGGCCAGCAGGGGGCAGAGGGTGGCGTTTCAGGCAGTTTTGTCTGACAATGGTCGGTGGGTGCAGTGGTGCAGGCATGGGGAAACTGAGGCAGGCAGGCCACGGGGGAGGGCTGGGAGGTGAGAGAGGGCAGATGCGGATGTGCACTGGTGTCGCCAGCAGGACGGGGAGCACCTGAAGGCATCTCTGAGTCAGACGCCCAGGGGTCCTGTGGCAGGGACCTGGGGGCACCTTCTGGTGACGGCCCAGGCAGCCAGTGTGTGTTCGTCGTTAATTTAGTGCCAGCCACTTGGTTCTTGTCCAGGGGCCAGAGATGCCACACTGTGCTGGCCAGACGGAGCAGGCGCAGGGCCACTCTGGCTGCTGGGCTGGGCTGTCCTCCCCAGCCCACCCCGCTCCCACACCATACCTTCCCCATCTTCAGGCTCCAGGTCCAAAAGGGCCTGAAAGGGCAGGCTGCCAGTCCCACCCCCTTCCCTGGTGAGACTCCTTCTGCTCTTCCCTTCAGGGCCCTTCCAGCTTCTGCCTGTGTCACAGGCAGCTCATTGTCTTCCAGGCCACCTAGACCTGTGACAAGGGTCCAGGTGCCCTTCCCTGGCTGTGGGGCCTCGTGTGCCCACAGACACTTCCTGGGTGCTGAAGGATGGAGCCCTAGAGAGGGGGCAAGGTTCTGTCCTGCACCCAGTGGGCAATGGAGGCAGCCCAGACCTGCCTCGCGGCCCCAACTGCACTGCCTGGGTCCACAGAAGCCTCCCTGACGAGGTGGGCTGAGCATGTAGCTGTGGGCATCCATTCATGGAGAATTCCAGAGTTTCCACCCCCACCCCCATCTGGTCATCAGGCTCCCTGAGTGTGGTGCTGGCCCTTTAAAGCAGATCAAGGGCTGGCTTTTGGGGGAAAACAGCCCAGATTTTTGCTATCTGCTTACAGGCCTGGGCCAGGGAGGGAGGGCCACCCCAGCCCCCGACAGGGGCATTGGAAGGGCAGGTGGAGCTGGTAGCATCGATTGCAGTAACCTGATCCCACCAGGGAGGTGGCAGTGACAGCGGCAGAAGCACAACGGGCCGGGCCGGGGGAGGAGGCTGCAGCTGAGGGCTGGGCTGGGAAGAGCTGGGGCTGGGGCCCTGGGTCAGCAGGCGGCCGCTGCCTCGTCTCCCGGCCCATGTATTTTTAATGAGCTCCCCAGGCTTCTGCAGCAGGCAGGACGCAGAAAGGCAGGCCCAGGCAGCGGAGGCCTGTGGCCCCAGCACAGCCCTGAGCCCTGGCCCCCCCACCCTTCTGGGCATGAGCGGGCGGCCCTGGGGCCCCGAAGCCCCCCGGCTGGGCAGGGCTCTCCATGCAGCTCGTCCTGAAGATGGATTCAAGCCCAGACAATGACAGCTGGTTGGAGGATCAGTGGGAGCGCTGGTAGGGGTGTGGGGGCTGGTGGGGAAGGGGGACGCTTGGGGGTGCAGCTCCATGGAGCTCCTGGTCTCCGAGTCTGACTGAGATAGGAGCAGAGGGTGTGGGCCTCCTAGGCTCCCCTGGGGGCTGGGCTGCCACCTCTCCTGGGTGACCTTGGACTGTGGGTCTCTCTTGCTCTAAGCCTCAATCTCTTGGTCTCATATGGGAAAAGGCTCAGGATTGTCCCCAACTTCCCCCACAGAATTCTCCCAAATGTCCCATGCACACCAAACCAGGTGGAGCCTAGGGCTGGGCCTGCAGGGACCACAGCGAGGCAGGGGCACGGGGCTGGCCTGCGGTGGGGAGAGGGCTCCCGGACAGCCAGTCAGTGCTCTGGTGCTGAGGTGCTCTGGTCTGCCTCCTGAGTTCCCAGCAACTCCAGCCCCCACCCAGGGCCTTCCTGGGCCCCATCTGTGCAGCCAGCCTTCTGTCCAGGGTCCACATCAGTCAGGGCGATTCTGTGGTTGGAGCAGTGAGACCAAGGACACAGAATGGGGGCCTGGTCTGTACTGGAACGGGCTGGAACTACCCGCACTGACCCCGGTTGCCCCTTGTTGCTCCGTGGCTCAAGCAGCTAGGGGCTTCCTGGGCTGGGGAGCGGCCTCTCGGCACCTTGGGTTTGTTGCTGCGGGGATTGGACAGGGAGCCCCCAATCCAGGCATGCCGTAGAGTCTCGTCTCATTCTCCATGGGTGAACTGGCCTGGGCACCTGCCTTGACCCTGGGAGGCCTTTCTCTGGCAGAGCTGAGGCTCTGACCAGCTGGGCCTTCCAGGCACTGCCTCTTGTTTGGCAACAGGAAGGACAACTGGGAAGAGCGGGAGTGACGCGGAGCCTCCCCTCCCACTGCCACCCCAGGAGGACTGCCTTTTGGCATGAGCCCAGAACTCTTTCCCTGCTTGTTAGTTAGCCCTTGCATTGGCACAGGCGGACTCCAGGTCCCGTCCTCTGGGGGCTGTGGTCTGTCTTTGAGGGGCTGCCTCTTGAAAGATGTATTCGGGAGACATCAATGGGCTAAGCAGTCCCCCTGTGTTGTAACTGCAGCTTCCTGTCCCCACCAGGCTCACCCATGACATCAGCCTGGAGGAGTTTGAGGATGAAGACCTCTCAGAGATCACTGATGAGTGTGGCATCAGCCTGCAGTGCAAAGATACCCTGTCCTTACGGGTAAGGGTGGGCTCCCAGAGCCCGAGTGGGTGGCAAGACGGGTAGGGATGGGGTTGAGGGCACCCTCCCGATCACACAGGAGTGTTCAGGGTCTGTACAGCACCCTCCTTAAATGAAGTAGCATGCAGGAAACGTCCAGTACAGCACTTGGCACATCTTGGGCCTCAATCAATTTCTTTTTTTTCTTTTTTTTTTTTCCATGAGTTAAGGCAGGAGGCAGCTCCTTCAACTTTCCACAGGAAGGGAGAGGGCAGGCGGTCTTGAGGTCCTGGACAGTAGCAGTTAGGGCATTAGCGAAGGGAAGGCTCAGGACTACCCTAAATCCTTTGGGGAGTGGCCTTGGCAGAGAGCCTGAGGCAGAGCGGGGTGGAGTCTGGTGTAGTCTGCAGAGCTCTGGGGCAGGAGCAAAGAGCCAAAGCACTCCCTCTGCCGCCATTGCACCAAGCCATGCCACTGGGCCTCACAGACCCTCTCTGGCCCTCAGGCCTAAAGGCCCCTTAAAGGGATAACCCAGCCTTGCTGCTGCTTTTGACCCCATGGCTTTGTCATAGGACAGATGGCTTTCTCTTGTCCCGAAAGTTCTGAATCCTGCTGAGGTCCTCAGTATCTGGGGAGCGTGGGTCAGAGAGAGATCCCCTGTGTCTTTCCAGAACAGTAAAAGGAGTCAGGAAATGGAAGCCAAAGCATGTGGCTAGGTGGCAGAGCCCAGAGCTTCTCCCGGCCCTCAGGAGGGTGGCTGGCCAAAACAGATAATGGTGTGAGGAGGGTGGTTAGCAAAGGAGTGAGTTGGGGTGTACACTGCCTGTCTCTGTGTTGGGATCTCCTATTGCCCCCAGATATCCTGTGAGCTCTGCCAGGCAAGAAGAAACCAAGGACCGGTTGAGGGGAGGATAACCCTCCAGCTCCTTGTACCCCAAACCTCCACCTTCTGGCCAGGCTAGGAAGGGATGGAAGCAGAGGACTTGGGGAATGGTCTCAGGGTCCTGACATAGCCTCTCTAAGGTCATACACCTGTTTCTTTACCCCAACTGTCCTCTCCCCCAGCAAGCACAGGCAGAGCCTTGAAGAGGGTGGTCCTGAGGCCCTGGGGTGTTATGTACCTTGTGGGGCCTTAAGCAAGCTCCAGGGGGCTGTCACACACTCTGGCCAGTGAGCCCTCACCTCTGCTAACTGGTGAGGAAGCTTGGGGGTGGGGGTGGGGGTGGAGCTGGACGTCAGGAGATCTGTCCAAGGTGCCAGGGAGGCAGTGGCAGGCTGGAACTAGAGCAGGGCTGAGAACTCTCAAGGTTAGGTTGGCCTGAGGGAGAATCTCAGGTTGGAGGGGCCAAGGCCTGTGGACGGGAGGGTGGGGGATGCCACTGCCTGCGCAGGTGCCACGCTTGCCCCTCTTCAGCATCCCTTTTCCAGCCCGTGCTCAGGTCCTCCTGCCCGCGCGGCGGCCCACCCGCAATCCCTCTCCTGGACTGCCTGTTTTCCCAATTTCTCTCACTGCCCTTTTCAAATACTAACCCCACCCCATCCCCTGTGGGGCGCGAACACCTTGGCGACCCTCCGTCCCCATGGCAACAGCAGTGACCTCACTCCGGGCTCCGCTTACAACCCCGGTGAAGTCACCGGCCGTTGCCAAGGAAACGGGAGGTGCACACAGTCAGAAAGCGGAGGACCGTGAGGAGGGGAGAGGTGTGGACTGTTCAAGCCGTTGCCAAGGGAACGGGAGGGTGCAAAGAGTCAGGAAGCAGGGAACCGTGAGGAGTGGAAAGGTGTGGACTGTCCAAGGAGCCGACCGGAGTGGGGAGGGCAGCCTCGCGCATTCTCGCGGGGGATGGCCCCAGTCCCGCTTATCTCTCCCTCCCCCTTTGCGGCCGCGGAATGGATTCGCCTGGGCTGGGGGCGGTGCGCGGAGGCCCTGGCCCCGCCCCGGCCTCGGCGGGCCCCGCCCCCTGACTCTCCTCGGTCCGTGTCCCGCAGCCCCCGCGTGCCGGGCTCCTGGCTGGGGGCGGCGGCTGCGCTGGGAGTCGCCTGCAGGCTGAGATGCTGCAGATGGACCTGATCGACGCGGCGGGGGACACTCCCGGCGCCGAGGACGACGAGGAGGAGGACGAGGAGGAGCGCGCGGCGCGGCGACCGGGAGCAGGACCGCCAGAAGCCGAGGCTCGCCAGGAGCCGGTGCTCCGCGGCCAGGGCCAGGGCGGCGGGGACACGTACCGGCCCAAGCGGCCCACCACGCTCAACCTCTTCCCGCAGGTGCCGCGGTCTCAGGTAAGGCACGAGCGGTGTGGGGCGGGGCTGAAAGGGTGGCGCCCTGGGTCTGCGCCCGGGAGGTGACAGCTCAGGGTGCTGTGGGCGAACTTGCGGGTCTGGCGCAGGGAGAAGTCCCCAGCCTGCTGAGACCGCCCGAGGCTTCCCAAGTGGAAGGTCCCTGGGGGGTTGGGGGGGGGGGTCTGTTAGGCTGGTCGGATCAGAAGGGGAGGGGCGCAGAGGGACAGTGGAGGGATCTGCGCAAAGACAGAAGTGGGAACAGGGCTTTGAGGGGTTGCAAGGGTTTGGAGCTTGGGACCCTCCGGCTGTGGCAGGGTTTCCTTTTTAGGGTATGGGGCTCCTGCTAAGGTGAACGAGAAGCAAAGCCTGGAGAAAGGGCTTCCTCTGAAGGGATCGTTGTGGTGGGAGGCCGTGGGAAATTGTGAAAAGTTGGGGATGGGGAGCTCAGAGGCAGCAGCCAATTTGAAATGTGGGCAGCTGGGAATTCCCAGAAGGCAGGCAAGAGGAATGGGAGGTGGAGCTACTTGGCTGAGTTGGGGGTCTGGGGCCCCCTGGCTGAGTGGCTGGATGCCAAGGAGGGTTGAATAGGGTGGGGGAGAGTGGCTGTGGCCCTTTGTCTTCCAAACCCAGTCAGGAGAGGTGCAGAGGGGCCCAGGGAGGCGGGGTTGTTGGTGGAGGGTGCAGGGGCCGCAGGGAAGGGATTAGTTCCTTTCCCAGGATCCTCAGGGGTAGATTTGGCAGCCAGATTCATGAATGTGAGGGCCCCTGGGGGTGTTCTCAGGGAAGGGGGCCCAAGCTGTGTGTGCCTTGTATGCAGGCAGTGTGGAGGGGGTTCCAGGGGGCTGAGGATGTGGCATGGGCAGTCCAGGGGGGCCAGCAAGAAGGGCCTCTGACAACTACATCTGTCATTCCTCAGTCGTGTACTCCCAGGGCATGACAGAACGTTCTTATGGATTCATCAGTTGGATGATTCATCCCAGTCCCCAGGCCAGCTGCTGGGAGACCCTTCCTGTGCTTTTTTCTCGCTCTGCAGACTGCCACTGCCCCTTCCCTGAAGCTTTCTGAGCTTCAGGGGACTGGGGCTAGAAGGGAGAGTCTTCATGTTATCCTCACTGTCTGGGTCTGGGGGTCCGGCTCTGTCCCCAGATGGCTCCTGCTTCTCCCCCCACGCAGCACAACACACATTGGCCATCACCACCTTTGTGGAGGCTGATAAGACCATGTCCCTAAGGCTTGGCCAGCTTCCCTGAGCCAGGAGGAAGGGCTGGCTAGAGCCAGGAGGCCTGGCTGGGCGGGCTGGGACCTGCTACCCTTCCTGCCTGCTCCAGAGGGGGTCCCGGCTGAGGCCCTGGACAAGAGGTGGGGGTGGGGGCCGTAGCAAATTCCCTAAGGATGGCCTGATGGGGGCAGGGCCAGGGCCTCCCTGTGCCGGGCACTGTTGACCACTTCTGTCACAAGGGCCTTTTGTTCTCTGCACAGGACACGCTGAACAATAATTCTCTGGGCAAGAAGCACAGTTGGCAGGACCGGGTGTCTCGATCATCCTCGCCCCTGAAGACAGGTAAGTCAGCACCCTCTCCAGACTGCCTCCCGCCGGGCCCCATCCCCACTGCAGAGAGCAGCCCAGTAGCCTCCAGCTTGAGAGTAGGCCCACCTGAGGTGAGCTGCAGCACCAGTGAGGGGGCCCCAGAGCCACCATGGGCCTGTGGCTGAGTGGAGGGAGCAGTGGCCTGCCGGTCGAGTGGGGGCACCCGCCTGCAGCGCCAACCTGCCCGCCCTCCAGGGGAGCAGACGCCTCCACATGAGCACATCTGCCTGAGCGATGAGCTGCCACCGCAGAGCAGCCCTGCCCCCACCACGGACCGAGGCACCTCCACGGAGAGCCCCTGCCGCCGGAGCGCTGCCACCCAGATGGCTCCTCCCAGCGGCCCTCAGGCTGCCCCACCTGGTGGCCGGGCCCACTCGCATCGAGACCGCATCCACTACCAGGCGGACGTGCGGCTGGAGGCCACCGAGGAGATCTACCTGACGCCCGTGCAGAGGCCCCCAGACCCCGCGGAGCCCACCTCCGCCTTCTTGCCACCAGCCGAGAGCCGGATGTCGGTCAGCTCAGATCCAGACCCTGCCGCCTACCCCTCATCGGCAGGACGGCCGCACCCCTCCATTAGTGAGGAGGACGAGGGCTTCGACTGCTTGTCCTCCCCAGAGCGGGCCGCGCCGCCAGGTGGAGGGTGGCGGGGGAGCCTGGGGGAGCCGCCCCCGCCCCCACGGGCCTCGCTGAGCTCGGACACCAGCGCGCTGTCCTATGACTCGGTCAAGTACACGCTGGTGGTGGATGAGCACGCGCAGCTGGAGCTGGTGAGCCTGCGGCCGTGCTTCGGAGACTACAGCGACGAGAGCGACTCGGCCACTGTCTATGACAACTGCGCCTCTGCCTCCTCGCCCTACGAGTCTGCCATCGGGGAAGAGTATGAGGAGGCGCCCCGGCCGCGGCCCTCCGCCTGCCTCTCTGAGGACTCCACACCCGATGAACCCGACGTGCACTTCTCCAAGAAGTTCCTGAACGTCTTCATGAGCGGCCGCTCTCGCTCCTCCAGTGAGTCTACAGCGGAGCTGTGGGGGCCTGGGTGGGAAGAGGGGATGCGAGGGTCTTTCTGGGAGGCGGCCTCTGTCCCATCTGGTCCAAGACCAGAGGACTGAGAGCGCCATCCCCGCCCATCCAACCTCCCCCAAGCCGGGACCTCCCTCCTCCAGCTAGTCCCCTTCGCCCCTAGGTGCGGAGTCCTTTGGGCTCTTCTCCTGTGTCATCAACGGGGAGGAGCAGGAGCAGACCCACCGGGCCATATTCAGGTAAGAGCAAGCGCCAGAGCCGAGCTGGCTAGGCAGCGGCCAGGGACACCCCGCCCTGCCTGTCATCCCCACGTGGCCTAAACCCATTGTCACCACTGGCTCGAGTCCCTCCATTCAGCCCCAGGGGGACGGTGTCCACCCTCTCAGACTCAGAGCGCCTGAGCTGGCCAGGACCAGAGCCTGGGTGGGCACCCAGCACACAGGATACCTGACCCCGCACCAAGGCCACACCCTCGCTCTGCTGACGTGGAAGTGCCTGCTTCCCATCACCTCTCCCCGCTGTGTTAGTGGCTCTGGTCACCTCCTGTGAGTCGCTCTGCGGCAGAGGCATACCTGACTGAGTTCAGTCTGCCCCAGGAGCTAGCACGGACAGGCACACCGAATGCTTTCCAAAGTTTATTGAGTTGACATGCTGATGCTGGTGCAGCTCCCAGAGCAGGGTGTGGGGTGGACAGATGACCCGGCTGGAGAGGCCCTGTGGTGAAGTCTTCACATGCCCTCTTGGGGACAGGTTTGTGCCTCGACATGAAGACGAACTGGAGCTGGAAGTGGACGACCCCCTGCTGGTGGAGCTGCAGGCCGAGGACTACTGGTACGAGGCCTACAACATGCGCACGGGGGCCCGGGGCGTCTTTCCTGCCTACTACGCCATCGAGGTCACCAAGGAGCCTGAACATATGGCAGGTAGTGTTCCTCTCCTGCTGCCTGGTGCCGCCAGGCCCTGCATCTTCCCTGCTCCAGCTTGCTGCCAGGTGAACCGGTGCTCCAGATCTCAGCCCCCCAGGGAGGGGACCGAGGCGAGGTGGCTTTGGATCAGTTTCACAATTGATTACCACGGGGCCCAGCCAGGTGGGGGCGTCTATGGATTGTGGCACCCTCTGCTGGCTCTGCCTCTCCTCACGTCACGCTTGCTTTCCAGCCCTGACCAAAAACAGTGACTGGGTGGACCAGTTTCGCGTGAAGTTCCTGGGCTCGGTCCAGGTTCCCTACCACAAAGGCAATGACGTCCTCTGTGCCGCTATGCAAAAGGTGCCTGCTTCCTGTTCCCCTGCAGTGGGAGGCCAGCCCCAGCCCGGTCCCTGTCCCGGCCCCCGCCCCTCCTGGGAGAGGGACGCCCCGCACCTGACTTTCCTGTCCCTCCCCACAGATTGCCACCACCCGCCGGCTCACCGTGCACTTTAACCCGCCCTCCAGCTGCGTCCTAGAGATCAGTGTGAGGGGTGTGAAGATAGGCGTCAAGGCCGATGACTCCCAGGAGGCCCAGGTGACCACCCTGGCCCCCAACCTGGACTCTTCCATCTAATCTCCCTCCTCTGCCCCCTGCAGGCCGATGACCACCTTCCTTTCTTCCTCCTGTAGGGGAATAAATGTAGCCACTTTTTCCAGTTAAAAAACATCTCTTTCTGTGGATACCATCCGAAGAACAACAAGTAAGTGGGCTGGAGTAGAGGTCAAGGTGTGGGCTGGGGGGTGCAGCCATTCTGGCCGTGCGGGGGGGGGGGCACACACGTGCCTAGAGGGGTGTGGGGCCCATCCCGCCCCTAGACAGACTGCGGTCCTCCCACAGGTACTTCGGGTTTATCACTAAGCACCCCGCCGACCACCGGTTTGCCTGCCACGTCTTTGTGTCTGAAGAATCCACCAAAGCCTTGGCGGAAGCTGTGGGGTACGTATGTGTGTGTCCCGGCAAGCGCCAGGCCCGCCCGCCAGCCCCAGGCCCTCAAGCACAGTCCTGGGGCTTGGTGCCACCCTCCCCAGCTCTGCACACCGCCTCCAGGTCACAGTGCAGTGGCCTCGAAAGAGGCCTGGGTGGTCTGGAGGAGCAGCTTCCGAACGTTTTAGAGTTGGACCCTTTCTTGAACTGCAGTCTTGCTCAGGAAACACAGTTTGCAGATGACAGAGCTGAGCTGCTGCAGCTGGGGGCTGGAGCCCCGGCCAGGGACCCCAAGGCTCCAGTTTGAAAACTGGCGTCAAGCTCCCGCTCCCCACCCCCCCAGTCAGCACGTGTCTGCCTGCCCCTAGGAGAGCGTTCCAGCAGTTCTACAAGCAGTTTGTGGAATACGCCTGCCCCACAGAAGATATCTACCTGGAGTAGCAGCGCTGCCCTGCCCTCTGCATCCCCCGGGCCTGCAGGCCAGCGCCAGGACGGCTGGCTGCTGACAGGACGTGGCACTGCTGGAGGAAGGGCACCCGCCACCACCGGAGGACGGGGAGTGGAGGCCGTTGGCCAGGGGTGGGAGGGTGGGGGTTGTGGGGAGAGGCAAATACAGTTTATTGTAATATTAGATTCATCTACGGAGGATAGAGCGGGCTGCCCGGGAATTGTGGGCAGGGTGGGTCAGGCCGCTGGCAGGATGGGTGCCCATCCCAGGAGTGGAAGGTTCTGTCCCATTCTGGATCTCGCTTCCCCTGCCGGGGCCTCTGGCTCCCTGGCCATTGGTTTCTGCCTCGACGAAGCCCCTGCCACCTGAGAGTGCCCACCCCGCCCTCAGCTCCCAGCCCCTAGCAAAGGCCCTGAGCTCAGGCTGAGCCCAGCCACCTCCCAAGGACTTTCCAGTAAGGAAACGGCTGTCGGTGGCGGTGCGGTCCCTGTTCCCAGCTGTCACTTGCGTGGCCTCTGGATGGCTCCACCACCAACCTCACCGGCATGCTGGCCCCTGGCAGGTGCGGGCCCCTCCAGGAAGGAGAGTTACCACAGCGGGGCCCCACTCCGGCAGGAAAAGGGGGCTTCCTGACTGGCCTGGGCCAGCCTCTCGGCTGCTTTGGCTGTAGCCCCATCTTGGTCCTGTCGCCCTGGCCACAACTATTAAAGTGCCATTTCCTGTCTGGACTGTGACGGTGTATCTACGTGGACCCTGCCCACAGCCAGCTCATTTCCATCCCAGGAGAGCCCAAGACTTTGCTGCACAGAATAGCTTTATAAGGGGTTCCCATCACAGGCGCACATCGTAGTAATACTCAGCCATGTCTGGGTCCTCCCGCTTGCGCTGCTGGGCCTGGGAGAGGAGGGGCCGAGGCCCTCGTGGTGAGGGGTGCTTGGGTCGGACCCCATAGTCTGGAGAGAGAAGAGGGTGAGACTGGCAGGGAGAACCTGGTTTGGAATCTGCTGCAGTCACCCCTGAACAGATGCTGTTCCGGGTAAGAAGACCCTGAGGCTGCACCTGGGCGCCCTCCCTAGGGCATGTCTCCCCCATAGGGGTTGGGGAGACACTACCATCCAGCAGGCCGGACAGAGGCTCTGGGAGCTCCAGGGGGGCTGCCGATTCCTCGGAAACCGATCGCTGAGGCCTGTGGGAGATGTTGGGGTGCTCAGTGCTGGCCCTGAAGACCATTATCACCTCCCTTTAAAGCAGGGGACAGCCCCGATGATGACACCAGCCCCTCCTCATGGCAGCGCCCCGCCCCGCCCCCCGCCCCCCTTCCAGGTTCGGCCCCTGTTTCTCCTGGGAGTTACCTTGGCAGGGGGTAGAGTGCAGCTGCCAGGGTGAAGTAGAGGAGGAGGCTCAGCCCGGCCCTGGGGTGCAGAGCCATCTCCTACTCAAGTCCTGGATGCCAGCCTCTGCGGGCCCCTCCCCCAGCAGGATGGAACCCCTGCTGACTCCCAGGGCCACCTCACAAAGGACAGTAGTTCCAGGGCTCAGTGTCCCCATCAGCTCCTGACTGGGCCAGTCCTTTCCACTTTACTGAGGTTTGCTTCCTATTTGACTTACTGCCCCTGCAGGGCAGCAGGTCCACACCACATCTTGTTCTAGTGCCAAGGCCCAAGGGTTGGGGCACAGGGCGTCAGGGCCAGCTCTCCCCTCAGACCCCAACCCCACCTCGGTCTCTGGGCCTCAGTTTGCTCACCTGTGAGGTAAGGTCCATGATGTCCCCAAGGTCTGGCACACCGTAGGCCCTCAGCAGAGAGCTCGGTCACCGAATCCTCATTACCCAGAGCTCCACCAATTCCCTCCCCGCCTCCTGCTACCGCCACCGGCACTGTTCTAGCAGCTCGGTAGTCCCAGGAAGGCCCTGCCAGCGGAAGACCCCAGAGTGGGCGCACAGCCTTGGCCAGCTCAGAGTTTCCCCATGGTGGGGGGGTGGGGGGGCACTGAGGGACTTCCCACTCCGTCTCCCACAGCTTAGAACAGCTTGGGGGCAGGGCTCCAGGGGCTGAGCAGAGGGATTTAAAGTTAGGTGGCAAAGCGTAGGACCTTGCCCCTGAACAGAGCACAAGCTTCTGGGGGGCAGGAACTACAGGGTCCCCAGGACTTGGCACCTGGTGGGTGCTCAATAAACACTTGGTGAATGAATAAATGCAACGTGATGGTGTACTAAGGGTCTCTTCTTGGGCCTGAGCCAAAGCTGTGGGGCCGTTTCTTTGTCTGGTTCCTGCCCAGCCTGCTAATGTGGGGCTGACCTGGCTCACTGCAAAAGCCCTGAACCCGAGGCTTTAAAAATTAAACCTGGGCCCCACCCAGACCTGTGGGATCAGCACCCAAGGGCTGAGCTGGGGGTCTGCACAAGTTCCTTCTAAAACAGTGAATCTACTAGCAGGTCCACGCTCCTCTTTGAACTGCTGAGGAGCCCAGGCACAGAGGGATGTCCCTTGCTCCCAGCCTGGTTCCTGACCCGGAGCAGCCACCTGAGGCCACCCAGCACTGCATCTCCTTTAGTGCACATGCTTCCGGAGCTCAGGGCCCACGCGTTGACTTCTCACTGACTGCCTTCCCCCCCTTCTGTGTCCTGAACACATCTCCTGCCTCTGTATCCGGTCCCCACCACAGTTCACCCCTGGTGGGAACTGTGAGTTCTGGGCACTCAAACTCCAAACCCTGGTCCTTCACCCCTTCATCCCCCACCTCCAAGATGCCACCTCTTCCTCTCTATCCACAGCCAGTCTGAAGGCCTCCTGGTTACTCCTAAGCCTCTGGAGCCCCTTCTGTGGCCTTAATTCTGCTTCACCCACTGTCTCAGTTCCCCGCCAGCAATGCCACTGTCTCCATCATCCATCCCTGCCCATCAGTCAGTCCACCCTGCCCCACTGCCTCCCACAGGCAGGTCCCGGCTTCTCACCTGGTAGGGGATGGCCGGCTGGATTTGGCCCTGACTGTCCCCTCCAGCCTCATCCTGTCCCCACCCTCTACTCCCTTCTGCCCTGGCATTGGCTTTGTCACCGACACTACCCATACGCACCGGGCCTCCTCTCCCAGTTTGCCCATCAGAGAACTGATGTTCTACCTGCTTGAATGGAGGATTCCTTGACCAGTGGGTCTTCCCTGCGTGTCAGCCTGACCCAGAACGCACCCACGCACCCACCCCAGGCCTAAACTTTCCACACACACTCCCGCCCACTGCAGTGTGCCCTGCACTGTATGCATTCACACACCTGTCTCTTCCACCTGACTGCTGGCCACAAGGACCGCGCTTCACTCGTTTCTAAACGCACACAGGGCACGGAGTCCACCGCAGAGCAAGCGCCCAGCAATGCGGGTTGCACTCAGCACGTGGGCCTCCAGCCGTGGCCGCTGAAACTCGGTGCATTCACCCTCCAGTCCAGGGCTGGGGTTGGTGGCTTCTCAAAGACACCAGGGAAAGCATTAGGGAAGGGCTGGCCCCTCAAGGGGGCCCTCCCCCTGGGGGCGTGGGAGGTGAAGTTCTGCAGACAGCATTGCAGAACCCACAAGCCACTCGTCTGCTGGAAACCAGGCAGAGTGTGCTCCGTTCTCAGGTAAAGGGGACAGGGCAGAGGTTAGGAAAGGGAGAGACCAGGCAGAACCTGCACCCAGCTTTCTCCCAGAGCTGTGCAGGCTGCCATTCCTCCCAGCCCAGCATCAACCCCAGCACTGGCTGGTGCCTGCCATTCTTTTCCCAAAGGAGAACAGCCTTTTGCTCTCAACTAGGAGGTCAGCGCTTGAGGTACCACCCTGCACTGACCAGGCCCCTAATTCACCAGGTCCCCTCACAGAGAGGCTGGCAAGCAACAGGGCCCCGCAGGGCGAAGGGGCGGGCAGAGGCTCTGGCCAGAAGACACACAGGCAGCTGTCATCTTTGCCTGGGCTCGCCGCCTGGTCAACAGGAAGTGCTGAGAGAGAAGCAATTTACTCCTGCGGCTGCCCCAACAAGCAGCTTCCTGAGCTCGAGGTTAAATCCCGCTTTCTGTGGCTGAGGAACTGTGTCCCGGTCCAAGCAGAAGCTTCTTTTCTTGGTCCAGTGATGAGGCATGGCCGCAGCAGCTGCATCACCAGAGGGTGCGGTCAAAGTCAGGAGGGTGTTGGAGGGCCCCGGTGGCACCCAGGGCTGTGGGCACGGAGGGGCCACAGGCTTGGCTACGGCCAGAGTCAGTTTTATTAGGGCAGAGGGGCCCAGAAGGCTGAAAGGTGGAGTCACACCCTGCCCCTCCCCATGCCCCACCCCCAGGAGGTCTGTCAACCCCAACTGTAGAAATAAATTTTCTGCCAGGTGGGCAAGTAGTCCATGAGTGGTCCTGCAATGGGAGCGAGAGAGAGAGAGAGGATACAAGTTCAGGACCGAGGGTCAGACTCCTGCTCTGCTCTACCTGGCACCTGTCAGCACGGCGGCTCACATCTGCACAGCCAGGAGCCCGACTCCCTCAGCTCCTCACCCCTTGGGAGGCAGAATCGGCAGCGGTCTCTGTCCCATGTACAGACATTGGGGATTCTCAGGCTCAGAGAAGCCAGGTGGCTTTCCAGCCCCAGATGCTGACAGCCCAGCCCAGGGGCTCTCTGCTGAGGTGGAGTCTCCAAACAGCCTGGTAGGTTTCATCCCTGCCAGAGTCGGTGTCCACCCAGAGAGTCCTCTATCACTCCAGGACACTGAGCCAGGGAAAGGCTGACAGCCCGACAAGGTCTAACATTCCTCCCACCGTGGGCCAGCCTGGCCCTATTCCAGGAGCTCTTGCCCACCCCACCTGGCCTCTGGCTCCCTCTCCAAGAATCAAATGACAAGGAGACAAAGAGAAAAAAGTCGGGGGGACTGGGCCATGCACGAGATCCGCGACACTGTAATGATCACACTGTGTCCCGTGCTTACTTGCGACCAGGCCAATGCCCGGGACATAGTCTGCCAGCAGCTGGAGCAGGAAGAGGATCCTGGCCCTGCAAGGAGGAGATAAATGGGGCAGGCTAAGCGGTGCATCTGGGTCCCTGGAAAAGAGGGTGCTAGCACTCCTTCACCGACCACCTGACCACAGGCAGAGCATTGCGAGAGAGACGGTAGCTATGGAGCCAGGACGGACCCAGCACAGAGGATGAGAGCTCTGGGCGTGGTGCCAGCCCGGCTTCCCCCAGCCACAGGCAGGCCTGGGATGCTCATGGCTGGAAGGCGGCCTAGCCCCAGAGACGGGACTGTCTCTGTGACAAGGAGGGAAAGGGAAGCAAGACTGTGCCTTCCCAGACTGCACCGTGCTCCTGTCCTCTGGGGCAACGAGGAATGTCTCTGCCTGGTTTCCAGACCCTTCCAGTCTGGGCCACTGCTCTGAGGGTGCCAGGCTGGTCAGGTCGGCAGAGAGCACGCCAAGCTGGAGGCCTGTGGCTTGGGAAGCTGCCACTGCAGCCATCACCCAAACCCCACAGACAATGAGGTCCCATGGCGGCAATGCTCCCCTGGGGAAGTACAAGCAGACTGGGGGTGTCGGGAGGGTCTGTACACCTCTAGAGCATGGAGTAGGTTTGGCTCTAGCACCTCATGAGCTTTCAAACTGATCTGAAAGCAGGAACTGCCAAAGTTGGTTTTCCTGAGACGGCATGAAACACAACATAAGCGTGCTTTCTACTGTCTCGGATGAAAACAGAGGTGGTGTGGCCGAAACATGAAGTACCACTCACACTCACATTCCAGTCTCTCAGCAGTGCACTTTGAAAAACCGACACAGGGGTTCCCTGGGAGCCTCCAGTCTGCCTCACGGCCCCAGCTGCTACACGGGGAACCCCTTAGGTCTTGATCTGACCTCAGGCCGTTCGTCATCCTGGCAGGCCCTTGGGAGACTTGGCCCTGAGACACCCCAACAGGTCCCCCCTGCCGGCAGGCCTCTCTGTCTGGCTGAGGTTGGGAGCTCTGGACCCTCACAGGAGACAGAGTGGGCTGAGCAAGGCAAAGGACAGGCCGGGAGAGGACATGGATGGGATCTGGCTCTGCTACTGCTTAGCTGCATGGCTTTGTTTAAGCTGACGTCGGTCTTTGAGCCTCAAATGCCTACCATAAGAAGTGGGAATAATATAAACTATTTGATGAAAATATGCAAATGAGCTAGAGGGGGTGGAAGGCCCAAACCCCCCACTATTCCTGTGGCCTGGCCCTGTGTCTGTCTCCCGCCAATGACTGCTTCAGCTCCTGCATGCATGGGCTGGTGGCCCCGAGAGCTCAGAGGGCAGGTCTAGGCTGGATCCAATAAATGAGTGACGGTACCTTGGAAGGGCACACAGCAGGTGCTCAGTGAAGCTGGGAGGGGGGGAGGAGGAGGGGGGAAGAGTTGGCTCACTGGTGTCCCACACCCCGCCTCCCTCCCTTGCTGAGGGTGGGCCCTGCAATCTGCTCTAGGGCCCTTACTCAGAGAAGCGGTCGTAGAACGGAGAGCGCAGCAGGTAGTACAGCAGCAGGATGGTCCGGCGGCGCAGCTCCAGGCGCTCCCTGCGGCTCAGGCCCTTCCTGTCGCTCAGGAGGCTCAGACTGGGGAGAGGAGGGCACGGTTAGGGCCCGCAATGGGAGAAGGGGCGCCTGCCCATCCAGGGGAGGCCAGGCCTGCAGCATGGGGCTCGGCAGAGGGAGTGAAGCCCCCAGACAGGCCTGGGCTCACCTGGTCACATCCACGACACCAGAAAGGAGCCAGGGTGTCCACGACCGCTGACCCCATATGCCCAGGCTGAGCACTGGCGGCCAAGGCGTCAAGGATGTCTCCAGCACAGGGCCTGCCCTGCCCACTCCCGTCACGCCCACCCCCAAGTGGCAGCAGCCCCATGCCAAGGATACAATGCAGTAGGGGCCGGGCGATGTACAAGGACTCTGCTATGGTCTCCTGCAGCCCCAGCGGGGTGGGGCTGACGCTCAGCTCCTCCTGGTGCCGCTGCTGCCGTTGTTCCTGCTGCTGCGGGGCTCCCCAGTGCCTTGAGTGTAGGGACGGAGCTAGAATGCAAAGGCAAATGGGCGGCCAGGCCCAGGCTGGGGCAGGTGGTAATGACAGCCAGGCCCCTAGGCCCGCAATGACCTCAGAACTGAGATGGCCAGTCCGGCTATGTCCTACACTTACTGTTCTGAAGGGTTCGCACCACTCGGTTTGACCGCTTCCCCACGTATGACTGCTCCTGGCTGCCACGGCTGTGCTCGCCATCTATCAAGGGTAGACAGAGGGCCGCACAGTCAGAGGGGCGTGTTTCTGGCAGAGCCTGCACAGAGTGTGTGCGCGCTAAATGAACGCCCACGGGCTAAGGGGAGAGTGCATGAGCCTGTATTAATGCAACCACCGAATCAGGAGCACTGCATCAGGGCCTGTGGCTCAACCTGGCTCCTGCCGGTAGTGGGCACTCTGCCACCCTCCCTGGCCTAAAAAGAGGTCAGCATCACCTGTGGCACATGAACCAGCCAAGAACCCAGGCTTCCGAGGGACTGGAACAAGGCAGGGATGGCCTAACCACACGTACAGAGACTGGCACCAGAGGGGCTGTACCTTCAGTCCTCGGCTTTCAACACGGTCATGAGGAGCCACCCCCACTGAAGGCGAGGAGAGTGAGGCTAAGGGACCAACAGGTGATGGGCCCAAAGCTCTGAAGGGACAGATTTGCTGGGTATCCTGCCTCATGAACCCAGGATTCTCAATACAGAGCCAGGCCCAGGCACAAAGTTGGCATGACCCCTGTCTCCTGCTGATGCTCTGTCCCTTCTTGGTGCAGCCCACGAAAAAGGATGAGGACTCTGATGTCAGAAGTCCCGAGTTCAAATCCCGACTCTGCCCCCACCTAATCTTTCTGTCTCTTCTCTGTAAAATAGAGGGCGGTGAGACCAAATGAGTGGGTGGGGACAGAAGTGCTCCATAAAAGGACAACACTCACCCAGTCAGCTCTAAAGCTGCAAATTAGGCCCAGGTCAGCTCCACTCCGGAGCAGAGAAGCAGCTTACCTGTGGGCTGTGCCTGGGCCTCCCTGTCCAGTGGGACGATGGGGGGTGAAGTCTGCAGGCCAGCCTTGAACCAGACGAGCAGGAACATTCGCAGGACCGCCCTGGATTGGGAGTACAGCATGGCCGGGGGAAGATGACTAGCCAGCACCGGTGTCCCCTGCCATCTGTGCAACTGGCCTTGGCTGCCCCCACCCAGGGCCTTCTACAGTCCCGACATACTTGGCCAGCTGGATGAGGGCGATGACGAGCCAGCGGCCAACTTCACCCCACACCTTGGCGGCCCCCATCTCCATGAACACCTCCACACATTCCAGCACGCTCAGCCACGTCAACAGCTTCTGCTGGGACAGCGACTGCAAGAACCCCAGGCCAAGAGGTCAGGGGGCATCCCCTCATCCCAGGCCCTCCCTCAGGGGACTCCCCTGACAAGAGAGGTAGATTTCCCCCTTTCCAAATGGGTAGGTCTGAGCTCTCCTCCTGGGACAGGCTACTCTGTTTCCGAAACTCGGTCTCTTCACCTGAGACGGGGACATTGACACCTGGACACTTCACCTCATGAGATGACAGAGGCTCACGTGGATATAGGCATGTCTCGTATTCTGTGAGACCTTAACATGTGCTTTACACACAGGCTGGTTGTTACTGTGTCTTTCCCGAGTCCCCGCGCTCCCCGCCCTCAGCTCGGGGCAGAAGCCTCACCACAGGCAGCTTTTTCCGAAGCTCCTTCCGCAGGATCCCGTCGTTGAGAAGCACGAGCAGGTTAGAGGCGGAGTACACTAGGGGCAGAGTGTGGTCTTGAGAGGCTCCACCCCTTCACCTTCTCCCCAGAGCTGCATGGATCAGCCACCCACAGATTATGTGGAAACCAACCTGCCTCCCTGTCCACTTTCTCAGAGCGCCACACTCCCCAATATGATCTCACATGGGTGGGTGGAACGAGAAAGGAAGGTTTGATCCCAAGGACAAACCGGCCCAGAACTGCCTACTGTGCTTCAAAGAGGCGCAGACGTGTGGTTTCCCCTCCCGACCCCTGCAGCCTATCCCTGAAAGTCTCCTTCATTTCCACCTTTCAAACTCAGCTCATCCCTTCAGGCACGTCACCTCCGTACTCACTAAGCAACACTACAGAGTGAGTTACAGTCTGGGGACCCTGGAATCTGGGAGACCTGCATTTGAATCCTGGTTCCGAGATCATTAGTGGCTAATCCCCAACCTCACCGAACTTCTGTTCCCTTAACTGGACACCGAAGACAACAGTACCCACCTTATATGGCTGCAGAGAGGATTAACTGGGCAAAGGCAGGGAAAGCACCTGGCCCAGCCCTCTGACCAGTCAAGGCCCTCAGACTTGTTTCTCAACTATGGGGACATAGAGGGCTCAGGAGAGTGGACACTGGACCTTTGTCCGATTCAGTCGCAGCACAGGATGATCTAATGCGAAATCCAGGACTGCGACGTGGGGTGGTCACCCCTCTGGGAAGCCCTCCAGGGCCCTCCCGCCCTCCACCCACCCCTGAGCCCGGCTCACCCAGCTCTGACAGCTCGTGCGAATCGGCGAAACGACCTGAGAAGGCACAGAAGGAGGCATCCGTGAACGTTCTCACCGTGCATCTTGGGTCCCTGGGTGTCCCCTCCCTACACCCTACGGAAACCTGGAAGGAACTTCTCAAACACAACGATCACTACCCTGACTCTGGAGAGTAGGGGACCAGTGGGGTCAGAGGTCAGAGTCCCGAGGGATGGGTCAAAGGTCGGGGTGGCACCTGCCAGCAGGTAACTGAGGCCCCGCACTGCCGTCTCCAGCTGGGCTGTGGCGGCTGGGTGACGAGTCACATACTCCTGGTAGCGCAGGCCCAGGAGACGCAGCTTCTCCATCCTGCCCTACGGGCCGACAGACCCACTGACCGACAGTACGAGTGATTACGGCGCCCTGCTTCCTGCGCCCTCCTTCCTGCTTCCGGTGCTAGGCCCGCCTCTCCATTGCTCAACTTCCGCTGTCCAGAAGGACGGTGACGTGAAGGGCCATTGAACCCCCCATCACCCCATTTCTTATAACACCTCCCACGGGTAGCGCCTAGCAACTGAGGGGCTAATCCCGCCCTCCCTACTCCGTCAGATCATTGGTTAACGCACTCTCCGCCCCGCCCCCATCCCCTCCACACGGTCGGGACCCGGCTTTTCCGCCTTCCCGGTTGGCTGCCCTTGCGCCTGCGTAGTTACAGCTCGAGGAATGCTCCCGGGCAGTCGGAGTTGTACGTTCCTGGGAAGGGTTCGGGAACCTAGAGTCTTTGCAGTGGAACGTCGAGCGGTTCCAACGGGAGGGCCGTATTTTAAAGGGCTGGGAGGTAGCGCGCGGAAAGGAGCCTCCATCAGCCTTGAGGAGGCGCCCAGAGAGTCCAAAAACAGTCGGAATGTATCTCGGCAGGAGCGCGTGTGGCCAATTTCGTCTCCCGCGCCCACCAGAAGTAGTGCTGGGGAAACTGAGGTAGCGAGGGGTCCAGTATCCCAGGCAGGCTCGATTCCCCCTGCCAGCACCGATAGTGCCCCGGTTCGGCCCCAGCTCTCGCTAGGACTTTGCCCACCAAGAGCGCGCACCTGCACTCCCACCTCCGTAGAGAACTTGGCCCAGAGTTTCCTTCCTCTGGGCCTCGGGTTTCCCCATCTGTAATGGTTTGAAGACAGACTTGGTCCTTGAACTTGGAATCAGTCTCAAAGCTCTTCTTGGCCCTCGGATGCACCTCCTGGTCCTCAGTTGCTCCTCAAGGGATGGGGGCGGGCCCTGGGGACCCCTTCCCAATCAGGGCAGCCCCCTTGGAAGAGGCAGCGACGAGAGAAGAGAGACGACCAAAGGCGGAGGGAACAGAGACGCTCCAGTGCAACCATTAGTTGTGGAGAAAGGGGCGGGGCACGCGCCGGGCAGTGCGGATCCCGACAGTGCACATGGAAAGGATCTTTTTTAAGAACTCTGTCAAGATTCGAATCCTGGTCTAGTCTGACCACAGAATCTAGGTGTTTTAAGCAACACACCTCACCAGGAAGACACAGTCCCTCCTTGCACTCCCTTCCCCAAGCCTCCTCCCCAGTATTGTTTTCTTCTATATCCGGGGGGAATTGGCCTGGCCTACTCCAGAGGCCAAGGAATGAAGGCAGAGGGAGCTGTATCCAGGACCCACCCCAGAAGCAAAAGTCTTGGAGACACGGGAGGTGGGTGACGCTTCACCAGCACCATTTCTCACCATGCCCTGAGTGCCAGGCTCACTCGCCATCTTCTTACCAACCTTGCCATGTTGCTAGGAACTCCTTTCCACAGATGGAGAATAAAAGGCCCAAGGAGGGTGAAGGACTTGTCCCTGGTCACAAAGTATGGCATTGCCAAAAGGACCACAATGCAGGTCTCTGGTGGCAGGGCTCTCTCCCCTACTGCTCACAGCCCAGTAAGAACAGTGACACTTTGAGGGCATTTGGTCATGAGTCAAGTTAGCAACTGGGATTAAATTAAGATCAGGGCTCAGGGCATTCTGCGGGTGTGAGGCTCTTTCTCCCTTTCTCCCTGCACCTCACCATCTAAATGAACTTGTTCCCCGAACCTCACCTGTGGGTACGCCTCTACCCCCTCCCTCTGCAGCTGTGGAAGGAGTCATGATCCTGTGCTTCAGGGAAAGAGGGAGGCATGGAGAACAGAGGAGTGGACTCCCCAGGGCAGAATTTGAGGGGTTCTTGGGCTTGAGCCTGTCTCTCTTGCCTTCTTCCAGGACTGGGAGGGGATTATGGGCCCAGCCAGGTTGACTACAGGAAGATTGCCTGTTCCTCTCCAGATTCTGGGCCTCATTAGGTCCCAGAAACAAACAGTGGCCATGTGCAGGAGGTACCCAGGGCAGCTCGTCCCTGCTGGGCCCCTGCCTGGATTTGCTCATGTGGCTGGGCTGGAAGGGCTTCTGGGAAGGTTGGGCTGGGTGTCCCCTCCTTAATTCTGCCCTGAGCCACAGGAGAAGAGAGCTAGACCAGTCCAATAGGTACAGATGATGAAACTGAGGCCCAGAGAGGGAGCCTGTCTGGTTCAAGTTCACACAGCAAAGTCCTGGGCAGAGTCAGGCCTAGAAGACCAGCACCCTTTTTATGCTCATATAAAGGTGAGTCTCCCTTTCCTGTCCACACCCCAGAAGAACCTCTTGGAGGCCCAGCAGGCATCTCATACCTCAATTCCCCCTGAATGGTAAGGTTGAGCAAGGGGCAGGGGCCAGCACTGTGACTGACCAGTCCCTCCGCAGACTCAGGTACTGACCCAGCAGCCCCCAAACTCCCTTGCCAGGCTCCGACTGTGACTGTGTGCCCTACCTGCTCTCTCACATTTAACTACCACTGAAGACAGTCTCCTTTGAGGATCTTGCAGAGGGATTGACCCACCCCCACCCCAGCTCCAGGCTAGAGATGAGGGTCAGGGGGCTGGAGGCTCAAAGCTCCAGATGCTTGGGTGGCCCTTGGATCCCCTCATCTCTCAATTCTCAGATATACAAGGAGCTGCCATCAGTCTCCATGACAACCATTGCCCCTGGCTTCCAAAGGCCCAAAGCTCAACCTTCCTTGCAGACCTCCATCTCCCTGAGAAAGGCATCCTGGACTCACACAGGCGGAGACCTGAAGGTCTCGGGCTGGGGTGCTTTGCCATAGAATTTTGGGAGCTCGGGGGCCTCTCAGGCCCTCACTTTTTATAGTTGGATGTTGGGCTAAAAGACCCAGCCTGAGCCCCTTTCCACATCAGGGTGAGGCCCAGTGGGTTCCAGCCACTTTCAGCACAAACTTATTTTTTTTAAAGGGATGAAAAAAATATTTAATAAAGTGGAAACAAATAAAAGCTCGGGGAGCAATATTTCTACCAGACAAAACAGACTTTAAAACAGTAGCTGTATTACAAGAGACAAAGAAGGACCCAGCAATTTCACTTCTGGGTATTTTATCTGAAGAAACCGAAAACACCAAATGGAGAAGACATATCTATCCTTATGTTCATTGCAGCGTTACGTACAATAGCCGAGATATGGAAGCAAACTTCGAGTCCATCAACAAGTGAATGGATAAAGAAGAACGGGTGCATATAGGCCACGGTCTATCCAGAAAGTATCCACCCACGAGCACAAACTTACTGAGTGCTTGGTATGTGCCAGGCCTTGACCGGGTGCTGGGGACCCAGTCCCATGAGCAGCCACCTGCTGCGGGGAGACAGGTTATCAACGAGTCAACAAGGTCGAATTTCAGGAGAGCTAGGAAGAAAATAAACCTAGGGATGTGGAAGGAGGTGCAGGCCTTTGTGAGGAACTGGTAGAATCCAGGCAGAAGGAACACCTAGGATAAATCCTGGGGTAGGAAACCCTTAGGGAGGAGCGGCAGGAAACTGCCTGCAGGGTAGAGCCTGGGGAAGAAGGGCCAGAGTATCCTAACAGGTCACTTCAACTCCCCTAGGGGACGGTAATGCCTGTGTCACGGGACTCATGTGAGGGTTAACTGCGATGAAGTTTGTGCAGCCACACAGCACAGGGCCTGGCACCGAGCATACACCCTCAATCAACAGTGGCTGCCCTTCATGGTCCACAGCGCCCACCACCCCCTCCCGGGGAGAGGCCAGGCTGGTGCCCACAGTGGGGTGCGGGGGGCGAGGGAGTGGAGGAAGAGATCCAGGCCAGTGCCTGGCACCATCTACACCGTCTAGGCAAGGGTCAGGGATCCCAGGCCCTAAGCAGGTGGCCCAGGTCACCCTTGTCACAGAGGTTTCTTGCCAGTTCCCAAGCAAGGGACAACCCTTACAAGGCCGTTTTGTCTCAGCCTGCACTAGGCCAGGTGGAACCACCAGGACTGAGCAGAGGAGGCGGGGTGCGAAGTGGGGGGGTGGAGTGGATAGGAGAGCATCGAGAAAAGCAGGGATCAGGTGCTCCGACACTCCAGGGCAGGTCTCGGCCAGCCCCTCCCCCTCTCCCTAGAGCCTGTGTCCCCGCCTCCCGTCCCCAGAGCAGGTGTCCCTGACCTCGGGGGCTGGCATTCCAGCCCCCTTACTTCGGCAGTCCCTTTCATCCTGGACCCAGAGACACGGCCCCTCCCCCACAGGGAGGTTCAGAGGAGATGGGGCCCCAGAACAATCTAGAGGGGGATGGGCTCAGAGCAGGTAGAGGGGACTAGGCCTTCCCCTTTGGCCGCCCCCGCTTCCTCTAGCAGTCCTGGGGGTTTCTTGGGTTCCTCCCCGGCTGGAGGGGGAAGGTCGGTTGCCCCAGCAGGGGCGGGGCCAGGGCCCCTCCCCTTGGGGGGTCTCCCCGCCCCTTCAGGTTCAGTCAAGCGGAGATGAAACCTGAACCCAGGTTGGGGGCGGGGCCGGCTCCTGCTCAGTGGAGTCTGGCCTTTGCTTCCACCCCTCTTCCCCGTCCCCCCCCCCACGTCCCGCACCCTGGCTGGCTTCTGGAAGAGTAAGGTCTGAGTCCCCAAGGAGCTGGAATAGGTGAGGTGGCGACTCAGCGCGGGAGCGGACAGGGTGTCCGTCGGGCCCCGCCGCCCCAAGGCCGACCCTCCTCTCTCCCTCCCGGGTTCGTAGGGCCCTCGATGGAGTCCGCAGCCCGGGGTCGCGCCCCGCCCTGAGAGCCCCAGTAGCCTGCCATGCTACCCCGAGGGCGCCCCCGGGCGCTGGGGGCCGCCGCACTGCTGCTGCTGCTGCTGCTTTTTGGATTCTTCCTGTTCCGCGAGGATCTGGAGTGTGAGCGCCGCGAGCGGGGAGGCTCGGGATCCTTCCCCTGTGCGCTAACGCCACGTATTCCCCTAGACGGGCGGCTACGGGGGGCTGCTGCCCTCGACGAAGACCCGCAGGTGGACCACCGGGGCCACAACCACTCGGACTGCGTCCCCCTACGGCCGCTGCCTCCCAAGTGCGAGGTAGGTGTGCGCAGCCTCTGGTGGCGGGAATCCCGGGGGCGCCGCGCCGCCCAGCCCGGCCATCTGGGCACTTAACGGGAATCATAACACCTGGTGTTGGCTCTGGCACTGACCAGCCAGCTAGGGCCGCCTCGGGTTCTCACCTCCCCGTGGACCAGTCTCACTTTCCCCACCGGTGAAATCACGGAGGTGGGCCATTGCTCCCCACCACTCTTCCCTAGCTCGGATGCCTGGTGGGGCTACACTGCCCTAGGCCAGGCCGGTCCAACTGTGGGTCCTCACCATCTAGTGCAGAAGGGGGCTGCCGTCAACCCCAGCGTCTCTCCCCCAGCTCTTGCACGTGGCAGTCGTGTGTGCGGGACATAAGAGCAGCCGAGATGTAATCACCCTGGTGAAGTCCATGCTCTTCTACAGGTACAGCCAGGTGTTGGGGGAGGGGGGAGGAGCCAGGAGTGGGGAACAGAACAAAGTCGTGAGCAGAATCACAAAGTTGGTGTTTCCACTTCTGAGCGTCTGGGGGTGGGGCTTGTCCCATGTTGTTCCTTCTTTCCTCCCCTGTCCCTCCCAAAGGAAAAACCCACTGCACCTCCACCTGGTGACTGATGCCGTCGCCAGGAACATTCTGGAGACGCTCTTCCACACATGGATGGTGCCCGCTGTCTGGGTCAGCTTCTATGACGCTGATGAGCTCAAGGCAGGAGCCCTGGCCCTTGTGCACCCCACCCCTCCAGCCTCCCCAGCCCTCTCCTTCCTCCCAGGGCAAGGGAGCCAGGGTAGCGTTGCCTGGAACCCCCAATTCCACCACACCTCTGAAGCTCAAATCCCTCACCCCTCCTGGGGCTCACCCCTTGTCCCCGCTGAGTCACCCTGAGTGTGGTCTGGTGCTCACAGGCCCCTCTCTGCCAGCTCAGACCCTGCCCTTCCCACCCACAGCCCCAGGTCTCCTGGATCCCCAACAAGCACTACTCTGGCCTGTACGGGCTAATGAAGCTAGTGCTGCCCAGCGCCCTGCCGCCTGACCTGGCCCGTGTTATTGTCCTAGACACAGATGTCACCTTCGCCTCCGACATTGCAGAGCTCTGGGCACTCTTTGCTCACTTTTCTGGTGAGAGGCCTGGGGCCTTGCCCCAGCCAACCCCGCTCCCAGGCCCGCCCAAGCCCCCTTGTGGCCTAGCCCTCAGCGGAGGCCCTGTGACAGCCTCAGGCAGCTCCCTCATGCCCTCCCCTCCCAGACGAGCAGGTGATCGGTCTCGTGGAGAACCAGAGCGACTGGTACCTGGGCAACCTCTGGAGGAACCACAAGCCCTGGCCTGCCTTGGGCCGGGGGTTTAACACAGGTGGGGACAGTGGTGGGGGGTGGTGGCTCCAGGGACTGGGCTGGGTGCAGAATGCTAGGAAGCCCCCAGGAAGAATAGTGCTGTGGACAGAACACGGGAGAAGCGCTAGAAAACAGTGCCAACCGTGGCTGATGACTTGGGCCACGTCACTTGGTCTCTCTGTGCCTCAGTTTCCTCGTCCATTAAATGGGGATGTTATCAGCCCCGGGATTCCCAAGTGAGAGAAGATGGCTATGCTCTGTGAGCTGAGGTTTGAGTGTTGACAGGGATTGTCCATGATCATGTCTGACAGAAAACGCCAGTAAGTCAAAACAAAATAAACATCCAAAGGCACCTTCATGATCACTGGCCCCAAGAGCTGGGTTGTCCCAGGTGGGGATGACGACTTCTCCCCGTGGGCAGGTGTGATCCTCCTGCGGCTGGATCGGCTTCGGCAAGCCGGCTGGGAGCAGATGTGGAAGCTGACGGCCACACAGGAGCTCCTCTCCCTGCCCGCCACCTCCCTGGCTGACCAGGTCTGGGGGAGCCTTGCGGGGGGTGGGGGGCAGGCTCAGGGCCAAGGTGAAATGGCTGTCTGTGCCCAGGACATCTTCAATGCTGTAATCAAGGGGCACCCGGGGCTGGTGCGGCCCCTGCCCTGCGTCTGGAATGTGCAGCTGTCGGACCACACGCTGGCGGAGCGCTGCTACTTGGAGGCGGCTGACATCAAGGTGAGTGTGGGTGGGGAGCTGAGTGGTGGTTGTGGGCCAAGGATGGGGACTCCTGTGCCCATCACCCCTCTCCTCCCCCCCCCCCCGCTGACACCCTGGCGGGTCCCAGGTGATCCACTGGAACTCACCGAAGAAGCTGCGTGTGAAGAGCAAGCCCGCAGAATTCTTCCGCAGCCTCCACTTGACCTTCCTGGAGTACGATGGGAACCTCCTGCGGAGAGAGCTCTTTGGGTGTCCCAGCCCGCTGCCACTGGAGGCTGAGCAGGTGAAAAGGAGCCGCCGCCTTCCCTTGCATTGGGGAGACTCTGTCCCTCTCAGCTCTGATTGGACCCAGCCTGGGATGGGGACTTGTCCTCCGGCCCGGCCCCAGCCCTCCCGTCTTCGACCCCTCAGTTGCAGCAGGCCCTGGCGCAGCTCAATGAAGAGGACACCTGCTCTGAGTTCCGGCGGCAGCCGCTCACTGTGCACCGTGTGCACATCACTTTCCTGCCCCACAAGCCACCACCCCCCCGGCCCCACGATGTCACCCTTGTGGCCCAGCTCTCCATGGACCGGTGAGGATGCTGAAAGCAGCCCCAGAGAGCATGGCAGGGGCTGAGACTGGGCATTTTGAGAGGCAGGCTTCATTTGGTGGTAGGAAGGACTCTCAGTGCCTGATGCCTGAGGTATTCCAGAACTGGGAGACAGTGGACACAGTGGGAAGGGCGTGGGCTTTGGGAGTCAGTCAGATGCCCAGAAATCCCACTCCGTAGTTGTGGGACCGAGGGCAAGTCTTCCTACCTCTGGCCCTCGGTTTTCTCATCTGTCAAATGAGAAAGTACCCACCATGGGGGGTAGTTGTGAAGATTGAAAAAGACCACCTCAAAAAGTGTTTGAGGGGGTCCGCAGCAGCTAAGCTGGGAGGCGTTCCAGCTGTCCCTGGGCTGACCACACCCCTCACCCCAGGCTGCAGGTGCTGGAAGCCCTGTGCAGACACTGGCCGGGCCCCATGAGCCTGGCCTTGTATCTGACAGACGCAGAGGCCCAGCAGTTCCTGCGTTTCGTCGAGGCCTCGGCAGTGCTCTCTGCCCGGAAGGACGTGGCCTACCACGTGGTGTACCGTGAGGGGCCCCTCTACCCCATCAACCAGATTCGCAACGTGGCCTTGGCCCAGGCCCTCACGCCGTATGTCTTCCTCAGTGACATTGACTTCCTGCCTGCCCACTCCCTCTACGACTACCTCAGGTGGGCCAATCAGAGGAACGGTGTGTGGGCGGGTGTGCTCAGGGCTGGGGCCACCTGCCAGGCCCTAGGTGAGTGCCTCCCCCACCTCTGGGCCTCAGGGTCCCCTGTAAAATGCGGCTTGTATTAGGGCAGGGGCTCACCCTTTTCCTGGGCTGCCATCAGAGAGGTGGGGGCGCTGGGGCCTGCCTCCTGCAGCAGCCCCACTCACATCTGTCTGCTGCAGGGCAGGAGGGTGAGCTGGCCTGTGATGGTTGGGTCTGTGGCTGCTGAAAGCTGGAGAGTCACTGGGCCCGGGGCTGGGGTAGACCTCCTGTTCACAGTGCTCTCCCCTCAGGGCCGCCATCGAGCAGCTGCAGCTGGGCGGCGGGCGGAAGGCAGCTCTGGTGGTGCCCGCCTTCGAGACCCTGCACTACCATTTCAGCTTCCCCAGTTCCAAGGCTGAACTGCTGGCCTTGCTGGACGCTGGCGCTCTCTACACCTTCAGGTAGGAGAGGCCACTGCTCTGTCCCCGGTCCCCACACCAGCCCCCAGCACCCATGAGCTCCTAGCCTCAGCCTGGCTCCCTGCCCTCAGGTACCACGAGTGGCCTCGGGGTCACGCGCCCACAGACTATGCCCGCTGGCGGGAGGCTCAGACCCCATACCGTGTGCAGTGGGCAGCTGACTATGAGCCCTACGTGGTGGTGCCACGTGACTGTCCCCGCTATGACCCCCGCTTCGTGGGCTTTGGCTGGAACAAGGTGGCCCACATCGTGGAGCTGGATGCACAGGTGAGGGGGGGATCCTTGCTCCCTCCAGCTTTTATTTGAATAACTCCAGGTGCCGGGAGCTCACTATGTCGCAGCGTGGCACACTGCGCTGTTAGGCAGCACTACCAGAAGTCCCGCCTTTCTTTAGAACTAAAATCATCTGCCCTTTGGCCTGGCTTTGGCCCTTAGAGCCTGTCACATCAGCCTGTTCCCCGTCCTCTGGCCCAGGCCCTAACCATTGGTCTGTACTGCCCCTGCAGGAATATGAGTTCCTGGTGCTGCCAGAGGCCTTTGCCATCCACCTGCCACACACCCCAAGCCTTGACCTCTCCCGTTTCCGCTCCAGCACCACCTACCGGGACTGCCTGCAGGCCCTCAAGGATGAATTCCACCAGGACTTGTCCCGCCACTACGGGGCTGCTGCCCTCAAATACCTCACTGCCCTGCGGCAGCCCTGAGGCCCTCCTGACCTTCCAGGGCTAGACCTGTGTGGCTCAACCCTGCCCTTGGCCTTGGCCCTCACATTCTCCATTATTTAAATTATTTAAGGTCTCTGTGGGAAGGGCTGCAGTGGAGCATCTGGGGTGGGGCCTGGGAGCCTCCCTTGGCTGCTCTTGTAGACCTGGGGTCTAGTCTCCTGCCCCAGCTGGTTTGGGGCCGGTTCCCCCATCCTCAACTGTGAATCCCTTTTTTATAAATAGTGTTAAAAGCTCTGTTTTGTGGTTTTCTTCGTTTGGGGCATGAGGGTATCTGTGAGCCCAGGGAGGTGCCTGGGGGTCCTGAGTGCCCCCCCCCCAGGCTGGGACTGGTGTGTCTTGCCCACCCTCCCTGTACCCCAAACCCAACACCATGAGGCTGAGAGACTTTATTTGGCTTTATTTAGTAAAATGTTAAAATAAATAAATACAAATTGATCAGCTGCTCTGTATCCCCCCCACCCCCTCAAAACAAAAATCAAACAAACAGAAACAAAAACTTTGAAGCACAAAACTCCAAATACAAGTTCTACCAAGACTGAAATCACAAAGGGCGTGGGCAAGAGACAGGTTGGGGGCTGGCCGGCTCTTTTCTGCTCAGAGCTTGCTGACCTCTGGCTGCCTGTCCTGTCCTGCCTGGGCTGCAGCTTACTGGGGCCGAGGACCCAACGACACTGGAAGGAGGGGCAGGGGCCAAAGGCTGCGGTGGGGGACAGTGGAGTCCTCAGGGTTCAAGAAGGGCCTTGTGGCAAGAGGGAGCCAATGGGATTCTTGAGCTCTGCTCTCTAAAGGGGCTGTTTCTAAGAGTTCTGCCCTGGCACTCTGCAGGGGCTAACTCCTAGCTTCTTGCCCCTCACATTTGCGGGAAGTTCCCAGCCATCTTGGGAGCCGCCCCCTCCCTTCTTGGCAAGGCGCTGACACTGAGGATGGCTCTAAGTCAGGTGAAAATGGGCCTCCTGTGTCCTGACAAGGGTGCCCAGCCCAGGGGTGGGGGCGAGGCCCACAGTCGCTCACATGGAACAAGGCTGCTTCCACCCGACAGAAGCTTTGGAATCTGGAGAACCCAGAGCCTGGAAAATGTGCCTGGGCCACTGTTCATCTTACCACCCGAAGAGACTTTTACCCCTGGAGTAAAAGTCTCCTATGAAGCCCTTTGGATAAGTAAGAAAGACCACACCCTAGAAGGGAGTGAAGGGAGGAAACTGCTTGGGGTGTGCTGTGTCCCTTGGGAGCAAGAGCCCAAGGAGGCTCTGTGGGCCCCAGGACAGGAAGTGTGGGAGATGGTGGAGAGGCAACTACACGCAGACACAGATGAGTGGGAAACATAGTCACCCTCCTGGGAGAGGCGTGGGGCAAGCAGCTGTGCCCGTTCATGCCACCTGCTGAGCCTGAGCCAAGCAGCAGCAGGGACAGAGCGGCCGTCCTTGGAGGGAAACTGGGCACTAAGATGGTGCCAGCTGGAGGCTGCCTTGGTCCCGTACACGGTTCCCTGCCCTGCACAGCCAGTAGGTTTGCCCCAAGGGCCTGATAAGGAAGGAAGAAAGCGGAACTCGGATGAGCTCAGCAGAGGTGAGACAAGACCCAGCAGGCTCCATGAAAAGACCTGCAGGCCACGTTGGCAAGAAAGTGAGCTGAGCGATGGAGAGGATGACAGCAGCATGACCTCACTGCCTCCAGGGCATGGCGCCTGGGCCACAGGACTGACAATGGCCCCCCATGAGGGCCCAGGTGGGCAGCTTCCTGGTCCTAGACCAGCAGATCCCGGCTTCTGAAGGGACTACAAAGCCAGCCAGTCTCGGATCTGTCAGCGCTGCACTCAGGCATGGGGAGAGGAGTCGTGTGTGTGTCTCAGGTGGGCACAGGCACCACAGGTCTGGGGGACAGAGGGGGTTCTCTTGGCAGGACAGGGAGGGAAAGGGAGACGGTGACTGCGGGCTTTTCTTGCAATAGGGGTGTTTTGAAATTTGAGTCCAGAATTGGGTTTGGGGCAGGGCTGCATTTTGGGACTCCATACTAGCTGACTCCCCAAATGGCTCCTCTGTGAACTGCGGGAAAAATCTACACCCCGGCCCTAGGCACAGTCAGAGGAGGCCTGCTTGCAAGCAGTGGGCCGCACACTGGCCATTCCCAGCTCTGCCTGCACCCAGAGACCCTCGGGCGGCTCCTTCCTGAGCGAAGGCCTCTAGTGACGGTTGGTTTCCCAACTTCTCTCAAGAAGGAAGGTGTTGGCAACCCCCAGCCGCTGGGCCCAGACAAGTCAAGTGGGAGAGCCCTGAGACAGGCCCATCCCCTGCCGCCGGGCTCTGTGCCTCTGCCAGCTGTTCCCACCAGACAAAGCTCCCTGGCTAGACACAGCACCTTGGTTTCTGCGTGAAGAAAGGGAGTTCCTCTCCGTCCCCCTCAGGCAACCCCTCAGCCAGGGCCTGACTGAGGCCTGTGCAGCTACTCAGTGCCCTCGTCACCTCCCTGGGGAGATGAATGAAAATCACTGGTAGAGGTGAGACTCCTTTCACCTAAGAGGTGTCTCTCTGTCGCACTTGCTTTCAGGATCCATCTTTGTCTCTCTGGGTCTAACTAGGTGAGGGAGAAACTAATGGGACCTTCTCTGCCCCTCCTAGACTCTGGCCACGAAGAGGCATGGGGTGGGCTGGGGAGACACGTGCGGGGAGGGCTTGGGGTGCACAGCCTCTGCCTCCCTCCTGCTGGCCAGGGCGCACAATGGGCAGAGGACTCCAGCGGGAACACACCTGACAAAAGCCATTTCCCACAAGGCAAGATGATAGAAATGGTCCAAGCCTTTCAGAACCCTGCTTTCTAAAAGGGACACAGGCCAAGCCAAGGTAAGCACAGAGATTCCAGCCGAAAGTCACCCAGGAAGCTTGTGGGTGGGCAAAGTGGAGAAAACTCTACCTCTGGGGCTTGGAGCCAGCAGGCAGAGAAAGGGGCTGGGAATTCAGACCTCTCTTCAAAGGCAAGACGGACACAAAGGCCACCCTGGGGCTCTCTGTCTCAGAAACACCATGTAACCTTAAGAAATCTCGTTCCTTTCTTCTTTCTAAGCACCAAGGGCCTATGCAGCCAGCGTGCCCCCTGCACCCTCCCAGAAGGCAGGGTGCGTGGGCACCAATGAGCCTCACTGGCCATTTCCTTCTGAGTCGGCACTCAAAATGCTGGTGGCTGAAAGACCAAGAGCAGCACCAAAGGAAGGGATCTTATGTAGGCACCAGCCTTTTGCTCTAGCAAAATCCGAGGGGACAGTGGGTAGGGCCCTGATACCATCCACACTCCACCTGGGCTTCAAACACAGAAGCCCTGACCCCTGCACCAAGAAGAGAGGGCGGTCTTTTCTGAAGAGGGGACTGGCAGGAGAGCCCCGCCCCTGCCTGGCGGGGGCGGGGGTCCGAGGTCAGAGATCGTGAGAGACTAATCCACAGTCAGTCCCAGCAGTCTCGAGATACAAACACAGCAAAATGTCATCGTGATCAGCAGGTTCTGTGCTAAAAAATTATAACTACACAGCATTTTCTCCAGTTCTGACACCTTTTTAATAGAAATCACTGTTTTTAGGAAACAAATAGCACTTTTGTAATTTTTTTTACAATGTTTCTTACCTTGATCTTAATTTAAGTAACACTAGGAAGACCTCAATATCTTTTATTTCTTTTTTTAATTAAAAAAAAAGTTGTTGTTTTTTCCCCAGATACAAAGACTCTGCCCTGGCATAAAAAAACAGTGCCCCGAACGATGACACAAGGACTCACACGGACTCACTGGACCTCACTGACACTACGGCTCCTACTCTACCATGCAAGGTCTCGACTACCTTAATTGGACTGTCAGCCTGAAAAACAGCTTTGCTCATTCCTTTAGTTTTTGTTACCAAAAAAGTAAAATAGACAACAAAATAAAACTTTTCTTTTAAAAGGAAAAAAGAACAAAAACAAAAATTGAAAAAAAAAAAAAAAGAAATGTCTCCATTCAATTCACACACACCTGGGTCGCGTGCTGCTTCGCTCAGGATCTTCTCTTCTTTCTTATAAATATAGAAAAGGGATGGAGCTTGTTTTCAAGTAAAATCACTGATCCACCTTTTTTCCCCCCTCGACACACCCTTCTTCCCCGCCCTGGGCAAGGGCCGCTGAGCCTGGCTCTGCTTGTTTTCGGAAAGGGAAGGAGCCCATCATCCACCGATGCGCGCCAATTTGCCAAAGCAGGGAACCTGGGGAGTGGCGGGGCGCCCACGGCCAGGGAGCGGAGCGCTGGGGAGAAGAACCCGGTGGCTGTTCTCGGTGTCCACCTCTCCGCACACTGTGGCCCACCACAGACAATAAGAAATACTGCTTGTTTGATATACTTTTCCCACCCCGGCTCCCTCCCATTCCCTCCCCATCCCTCCTCTGGGCACTGGGGTTGGTTAAATCTCGATTTTCTTTTTTTGGTTTTATAGTAGTGAAAGTTTAGAAACAGGAAAAGCCCACACACTCTTTGGACTTGTCTTCTCTACCGAAACGAACGGCTCGGCAAATAAGGGTCTGAAACCTGCTCTCCTCCCTCCGCCCGTCCCTGCTCCCCACCCAACGAAACAAAACAAACCCACGGTGGCTGTGGAGGCTGCTGCAGGCACACACTGGTGTGTAATAGAGAGAGTAAATATATTATTTCACTTGGCATGGTGCTGGCGAAAAACCTCCAGCTGGCACTATTTCATGTAACATGGTCCAATCTTTGCATGTACACACAGAATAAGAAGGATCAATTGGCAAACTCTGGTGCCACCTGGCACAAGCATCTTCTCTCTCTCTGGAACCAAAGAACCAAAAGAATTCCATACTTTCCAGAAGAAATCCGGCTTTGCTTTTCTAGAGTCTTCAGTGTTTTGCTCTCCTGGCCGCCGGGATCCTGTGGCTTCTCCTAGCAGGGCTCTGTTATTTAGTCTCTTCCCCCTGGTTACAGTTCGCTGTGCAGCTCTGAGAGGAGGGGGAGGGGGCCGGCGTGGAGGTGGCGGCGCTGGCAGGGGGGGTGCAGTCCGGGCCATTGGAGATGGCCCCCACAGTGGCCTCAGAGTCTACAGGTCTGGAGAGGTCGATGCCATGGATGAGGCGGATCAGCTGTTTTACCTTCTCCAGGGAGCTGTGCATCTCCTTCTGCCGGGCCAGGATGCTGTTCTTCATTTCCATGCATTTCTGCAGCAACGAGAAGGGCGGTGCACTGAGCAGGGCAGTGCGCTGACTGGCCTGCCAGCCCCTGCAGGATGGAGGACCCTCTCTGGCTAGTGTGCAGCCCCTAGCCCTGTTCTCCACACTGAAGTGGGTGCTACTACCCAAGGAAGGGGGAAGTCCCGGAGGCAAGAGAGAGAGGGCAAATGAGTGGTTTAAAAGCCAACTGTACTGGACACCAGGACTTAAAACCAAAGGTGAATTCCCATTCTAATACTACAGAATAAAAGTCGTTAGACACACAACGTCCCCAGAGCTCTGCTGAAGCTGGTTTGGCAGTCGTTGGGTGCTAACAACACCACCGTGCTGACGGGCGCCAACAGACTCAGGACCAGACTGAGCTTTCCAGAGTAGGAAACAAGCCCGGGGTACCCGGACTTGACCGGAGGGCCTACCGAGGATCACTCGGGCAGCAAGAACTTAAGAGGCTGAGCGTGGGGCAGGACAGAAATGTTTAGAATCAGACTTCAGCCAACAGAACCCCTTCTGCTCGGTCACTTGTAGTCTTTTGCACTCAGTCTCTCACATCTGTTGGCTTCTGTGTTCTAGGCAGGGAAAGAGATGGGAAACCTGCATGGTGGGGAAGGAAAGCAGGTGAGTGGGACAGCTCACCTATCACCAAATCCAGGACCCTAGTGTCAGTGAGGGCTGAGGCCACCTTGCTCCAACAAGGGGCATCTACTCGTTGGAAAAGAACTTGCTCCTGTTGGGAGGAGCCTCTGAATCCCTGTTACAAATACAACTCTCTCTCCCGCGTTGACAGGGAAGGCTGGGCAGTATTTACTTCCATACTTGTCTCTAGAAACCCTCTTCCTCAGGCTGATCAGGAAAACCTGGAGATGCAAACAGCACGGTGTGGAAGAAAGGGTGGGAGGGAAGGGCCACGTGGATGGACCCACACGGTCCAGCGACCAGAAAGGCACGTGTGCTAGGACCTGGTCTGTACCCGCCTGGGGTCAGGAGAGGCTCCATCACCTCCAGAACGTGCTCAGGAATGCACCGGCGTGGTGGCTGCACTGCTGCAGCTGCTCATCTCCCTCTGCAACCTGGAGACTGAAAATTCTCGCTCTCAGACCGAAACCAAGAGGATGTTCCAGAGCTTGCTAGGGCACCATATTCATCCCTGGCCACCTGTACCTGAGGGCCAACTCTAACTAGAGGCAAACTTTGTATCTGCCCAAGTTGGTTGTGTTAAGCAGCTAAAGGATCCGAACCAGCCTTGGGAGCCACATGAACGGTTACTCACACGGGAAGTTCTACTACCTCCTGTACTTATCGCCGAAGGCATGAGGTCCACTTACACTGATAGAGCTGCTGAGCTGTTTCACCTTCTGCTCTAGTTGTTCTCTTTCTTGTTTTAAATCTGAACTCCATTTAAGTAACTTCTGCTTCTCTTCTTCTTTTGCTGAGAAAAAAAAGGGAACCGTCTTTAACAATAAATTCCTCGAAAGGGCCACCGTGTTCAGAACGACTGCCAACAGCCAGTGCGTGGACCCCGCCCACCGGAACTCCCTGCTTTAATAGCTGCAGGACCTGCTCCTCCTGAGAAAGTGCTGCACAACTTTCCACTTCATTCACTAAAGGCTTTCAATTTTTAACTTTAACTTTCCTTCTGGAAACAAAGCAATACTTCCTTCGAGCAATTTTTTTTTAAACAAGGGCTTATGGGTAATTCTTTACCTGCTTTGTAGGCGATATAGGAATGGACAATTGCTAAAGTTCCAGGCCATGGAATTGCTTCTTCTTTCTTCAGCATCTGAAAAGATTTTTAGACTTTTACCTTGAGGAGGAGGTATAAATGCGCATCCAGTGTGTAATTACAAGCAATGGTGCCGGTAGATTTTTGTAGCCACTGGCAGACAAAAATCCAGGAATGATTACGGTGGCAAAACCCTGGTCCCTAGTTCCTGGACTACAAAGTTCCAGATGGCAGCCTAAGGGAATGAGGTATGAAGCAGGAAGAGCCAAGCTACCTGAGTCCCGGCTTAGAAAGAGGCTGGGACTTGGCTGGGCATCCCTGTCTTTTCAGACGTGCCATGTGACCCCAGGGACTCCCCACAGCCAGAACGACCAGCATCAGCTGCAAGTCTGCACAATGTCTGCAGCCTTGGCCATTTCGTCCTTGACCTGATGTGGGCTGCCTGTCTCAGTTTTAGCTTTATGTCCCCCAAAGACAGCCTCACCAAGGATACACATACAGTACCAGTTCTGTACACTAAAGTACGGTCTAGACCCCTGTGGAAAACGATCAGAGGGTCACAAAGCAGCAACTGGGAGAGAACAGACAGATCTGCCTCTGGTAACTGCCCAGGGAGACAGCGGGAAGGGGGCAAAGACTAACAGGGGAAACCCAGAATCCTTTCCAATCAAAATTCCAGAACACCGAGCAGGATCCCAACGTGTGTTGAGCTACTCAGCCTGCTTATTTATTATTTATAATTTGCCTACTTCCAGAAAAGACTTGAGACCACTTATAATAAAAACATTATTATACATGGATAGCTGAGAAATAGAAATCAGAAACTGAACAGAGCAGGGGGAAGAGGCTGGGACAGCTCATGATACAGTCGTGTGCGGCACAATGCGTGGTCCACGGCGGACCACGCACACCACGCGGTCCCGTAAGGTTCTGGTGGAGCCGGCAAATGCCTATCGCCTAGTGACATGGTAGCTGCTATAACACCGTGGAACACACGCCCCTCTCGTGTCTGCGGTGCTGCCGGTGTAACCGATCCACCGCACTGCCCATTGTACGAGAGTAGAGCACGTCCACCGCGTACAGTGAATGATGACGACACACAGCTGTGTTACTGTTTATGTATTTGCTGCACTGTTTACTGTTACTTCAGAGCACATTTCCATTTATTAACACGAGCAGCTCCGGTAAGACTGCCGTGTTACGCTGGCAGCAGCCTCGCACGCCTCGTGTTCACCGCGGCTCTCGATCGCATCATTTCCTCTTGTGCTCGATTCGGCCTCAGGTTGTTTTGTGCGGTGGCGCACTGCAGCCTTGCAGCCCGGGAGCCAGCAGCTACACCACACGGCCTGGGTGTGCAGCACAGCTAGGTGTGTGTACGCGCACTCTGTGATGTTCTCAGGACAAAAGTCACCTAATGGCATTTCTCAGAATGGATCCCTTTCGCTAAGCAGTGCATGATTCTCCATCTGCCTTTCAAGTCCATGAAACACAAAGACAGCACTCTCCGGTCAGTTCTCTGACCCTGAGGGCAGCACAGGCTGAAAGTGACACTTTTTATCTGAATGAAACTATCAACTGAGCACTTTCACTGAAGATTTTATTTACAAAAGAGTTCCAAAACCATATACTAGGTTTGCACCATTCTTAAGAGAATGAAGCAGAAAGTCTTACGGACTTTTAAGGGTCAAGGTAATGGGAAGATAAGTCTTTTCAAATAAAGGGAAGCAGTGAGAGTGTCTCCAGTTGTACACGGATGACAGAAAACCTCGGAGGGAAGAGGCACCACTCTCCCAGCTCAGAGGGAAAGGAAGTCCTCCCGACCACACTGCCCCGCTCCTCCTTGGCCCCACGCCCTGTCCGGCCCCCCACAGTACCTGGTCCTGACATCTGGGACAGATCCACATGCCCTTAGGGATCGTTTTCAGAGGGGGGTCTAAGCAGTCCAGATGATACACACGGGAACACGTGTCGCACATCAGCAACTGACCGCTTTTTCTGCAAACGCTGCAGAAATCCTCATGGATATCACCCTATGAAATTGAGAAGAAAGGTAAGAGAAAGGACAAAAAAGTAAAGTGTGAATGTTAACACGGACACTCTGGATACGTACAACTGCTTCAGGTCAATTAGCTGTGCCCCTCTGACACGTGACAAGAGTATTCGAGAAAGGTACAAATGGCACGAGCCCCCCCTGCCCCATACAGCCGAGGTTCCCAGGGCAGGGGCAGACTTCTTCACTTCCACGTGGACTCACTTTCCACAGGAAAGCTCTGCAGTCACCTAGGCCACAGCCACCTTCGCGGCTGACAGCTTTGGTGCAGCCCCGCCCACAATCAGAAAGTTAAGGCACCGAAACGCCCATCGAAGTGCTCTTTCACAATCACAGGGGCAATTCTCACTACCTGTCGTTGCTGGGGGACATTCAGAAGGACTGGGAACGACAACAGACAGGAAATGAAAGTTTACTGAACCCTTGGCTCAGGGAGAAAAAAACACAGTGACATTTCAAATGGGAAAAGATTAAGTCAGGAGCAAATGAAACTTATATAAGCTAACAGGAAGGATTTAAAAGCCAAGACAACAGCTGACAACACTCTCCCTTCAAACCAGGCTTTGGCTCCTGCTGTTCAATGACTGCTCCGTTCTGGGCGCGGCAGCCATCCCGGGGACTACCTCCCCAGGTGAGAAGAGTATCTCTGTGCGCTCTGCCTGCCCAACCCCTCCGTGAGCGCCAGTGCTCAGGTAAGTCTGCTGGAGCCGTCTGAACAGAAGGCACCATGAGAAAGAAAAGCAGGTCTATTTGAAATTTGGAGAGGAGAACACTGAAGAAGAAAAAGAGGGATTAAACAGGTATTTTTCAGCAAGTCAATCCCTGAGGCACCATGAGAAAGAAAAGCAGGTCTATTTGAAATTTGGAGAGGAGAACACTGAAGAAGAAAAAGAGGGATTAAACAGGTATTTTTCAGCAAGTCAATCCCTGACCTACTCTCTGAACAGAGTCGATGCTGCGGATGAAGACACCGGGGAAGGGAAGGCTGAAGGACGTGTTGGAGGTGAGCCAGCAGTGGCAGTGCCAGTGGGGGACCAGACCCCTTTTCACTTCCAAGGTGCTGTTTTAGATCTCTCGGCTATTCTGCCAAAAAGCCTAAATCCGAAACTGTGCCCAGGCAGCAAAGACGCAGACAGCGATGCTCAATTCTTCCCTTCCAGGCTCACAGCCCTCCACCACCACCGTGGAAGGAGCGTATTTTCCCAGATCTACAATTTCTCTCCAGGAAAGGAAACTTTCTCTATAATTCACTAGGGTATACAGCAGCCTAGAAAACCAGCTGAGAAAGTTATAAGATAATCAGAGTGTGGTTGGATTTTAACCTTTCTCAGGAAGAAAACGTGAGCTCTGGGCAGGGAAAGCGACGCGGAGTGCACGTGCTGAAGCGCTGCCGGAGAGCACAGCCCGACAGCTCACCAGTGACCGGGACTCCCTCTCCCTTCCGAAAGCAGGCTGGTCGTTCCTGAGCCGCAGCCCCTGCTGTAAGTCTGCTTCTCTAGGAAGCTGGTCAAAATTCTAGGGTTTCAGAGTGCTTTACATGCACTAGAGACGAAACTAGCAGTGACGAAGTAGATGAGACAAACCGGACATTTTGTTCAGAGGGGCTAGCTGGGTGAGGAGCTCTGCTCACTTCCCTTTGCTCCTGAATGAGGAGAACACCAAGAAATGGGGGGCGGAGAGAACATAAAATAAAAATGACAAAATTTCTTTCCAGTTGCTTAGTGAAAATAAACAAACAAACTTCTGTCCTCTTCACACAGCCCACCGCAGCCGTGCATCTCCTGGGTGTCAGGATCCCCATTACGCTCTTAAATTTACTGCGGACCTCGGAAGCTTTTGCTTATGGGAGTTATATATATATTGATATTTACTGTAGTAGAAGTTTTAAAGTGTTCAGTTCTGAAATAATTACAGAATCACAGGAAGGTATAAAAACAGTGCACTGGAAAAACCTGAAACCCCGGGACATACGGTGCGCTCCCCATCAGGCAACACCCTGTCACGCAGTGTCTGGAAAACGCCGCCGTTCACTCCCGAGAACGCGAGTGCAGCGGGAAGAGAACGGTGGAGCGCTGACATGAGAACAGTTTTGATTTCATGGACCCTCTGAAAGAGTCTCAGGGTCCTCCAGACCATACCTGAGAACTACTGCCCACAGAAATGAATACAAAATGGTAAGACACATATTTCATCCGCACAGAACTGGTTCTTTGCTTAAACAGAGCAGAGGAGGTCCCACAGGGACGCTGCACCAAGAAAAGCTTGGGCTTTGGTGACTGACCAAATCACGGCCATAAACTAACGGTAAGTAGAAAGGTGGCCGACCCGTGATTCTTCACTAGGAGCAGACGACACATGCTCTCCAGAAACACCCTGCTTCTATCAACTGCAACTTCATCATTTGCTAAAAAAATCGTGTAACTGTGTCAACATATCTTCCCTTCTCATAGAAATGATGACAGTGGCAACAAGGTACATCCTGAGGATCAGGGCCCAGCTGAGTCTCGTATCAGCAGCTCCTCTAGATGGTTATTGATCTCCAGGAAATAGCTGCCTCTCAGCTGTTCCCGTTTAATTAATGTTGTCGGGGCTTACGCCGCCCTGCAGCAAAACACAGAGCCCTGGGTGTCAACTTCAATAACGGCCACTGCTGGGGTGCTGTAAAAGTGGGAGTCAATTATCGTTTTCAAAGAATCCATTCCACTAGGGTTAGCCTGGGAAGTTACCAACCTATTTGGCGGTTTTAGAAAAGTTTCCTTTTACCTTTAGATTTCTAAGAAGAATGGCATTTGCATTTTAACACAAAACCTGGTAGAAGCTTTTAGTCTGTGATTGGATCTGAGTGGATCCTTTCAAGAAAACCATTTTATAAAACCTCTCAGCCAAAAGTCACGGAACAGAAGAACAACGCTGTTCCAGAGAGACTCAGAACCACAGAACCACCCGCCCCAGCACTGAGCGTGACCCGGGGTAGCGCCCTGGCAGAAGCTATGAGCTGTAAGGCCCTTGGCAATGCTTTCACTGAGAAAGAGCTGGGACAAGCTTTGGTGCCACCAAACAGTTCACAGGGACTCCTGGTGCTGGTTAACAGGACAGGCAGAGAAAACCTGAGTCAATTACTAAAGCCAGAAGTCAGGAAAGCTGGACAAAACTGCTGAAGCTTGAGATCTGGGTGGGCCTATAGCCACTGATGGTGTTCAAGGAGGGAACCTGTCAGAGAACGAACTCTTTATGACCCTGTCCTCCAAAGAGGACACTTTCTTCATCACTTCTGGAATTTTAACTTAGGATCTGCATATGGTATTCTTTTGCTCTTTGGAGAAGGGCAGACCTTTACTAATACTAAGAACCTGCCAACTGAAGGGATATTTTGCCTGAAGGTGATCCTAAAGACAAGCTCTGTGACTCACAAAAGAAATGGGACATGTCAAAGCTGCTCCTCTCATCAACTCCAGTAAATGGCAGCTTCAGCCATTCACTGTTCACCCTGGACTGCTCTCTTCATCATACCCCATTATCTAAGCCTGCTGGCTTTTCAAAACAGACGCAGACTCCACCACTTTCCTCCATCTCTACTGCTACCGCCCAGTTGGGCCAAGCCAGCGCCGGCTCTGCATGGGTGACTGCAAAGCCTCCTCGCTGGTCTCCCTGCTTCCATCCTATCCCCTCCCTCCCCGTCTCTTCTCCGCATTCCACACCATGATCCTTTAAAAATCCAAATCAGTTCTGCAAACACCTTGAAATAACAAATGCAGGCAAGAACCATCAAAGGGTACTAAACCACTGGGTAGTGGTCTGCTGGGGAAGTGTCATGTACAAAGACTCAAAGCTGCCACCACCGGAGGAACAGGTGCCGGGACAGGTGGAGAAATCGGACGGAATCTATCTTAAGGGAGGACATGCTAACATCACCAACGACAGGCGACTGACGACACGTGCCTCCTGCTGCGACGCCCTGAGGACCACTCATCACCACCAACTGAGTGTCCCTACAAAAACACACGCCTCAAATCTACTCTTGAGGGAACGTCCCTCAAGGTGGGGGACGCTCTACATAGCAACTGGCCTATCTTTTTAAAAATGTCAATGTCACAAAAGACCAAAGAAAGGCTGAGAAACCGTTCCAGAGTAAGGAGACGACAGAGACAATAAATATCAACAGTGATCTTGGACTGGATCCTGGAGCAGAAAGAAGAAAGTGCCACTAAGGCAATAATTGAAATAACTGAGCCAATAACTGAGCCAGGAGAAATCTGAGTATGAACTATATATTATATAGTAACATTTTATCAATATCAAAGTTTCTCAGTTTGGTAACTGTACTGTAGCTATCTATATCATCTATATCAGAGTGTGTCTTTATTCCTAGGAGAGAGAAAGTACTTCTGGGTGAAGATTCATGATGTCTGCAATTTCTTTTTAATTAGTTCACAAGAGAGTGTATGTGTGTTCATGTATGTGCATGTGTGTGCATACACTTCTGTGTGCGTGTGTGCGTGTGTGTTAATGTGTGTTCTGTGGGGGGATGGGGAAGCAGCACGTGTAGCCAAACGGTACTAACCGGTCAATCTAAGTGAAGGGTATGCATTGGCTCCTTGTGTTGCTACTGCAACTATTTTGTAGGTTTGAAAAATTTTTAAATATAAAGTTAAAAAATTACATCACACTTTTACTCAAAACCCTCTAGTGTCTCCTATTTCGGGTAGAGTAACTGCCACAAGGCCCCGCACCACAGACCCTGCCGCCTCTGGGGTCCCATCCCCCACCGCCCCAGCGGTCCTGGCCTCTTTTCTGCCATGCCGTGTACATTTCTACCTCGGGGCTCGGCACTGCAATTCCCTGTGCACGGAATGCTCTTCTCCCCCTGCACGCCCCTTCCTATCAGAGGGGATTTCTCAGCATTCTTCAGAAAGAGCAACCTCTTGCCATAACTGCTTACGCCCCTTGTCTGTCCCAATTTTTCACAGCACTTGTCACTCCCTGACATACAGGTATGTTTGCTTATCACCTGCCTCTGGCCGTGAAATACAAGCTCCCTGGGGACAGGGAGTTGGTTTTGTTCTTTCCTGTCCCAGCCCCAAGAACAGTGCTTGCTCAAGAGTAACGCTCAGTGAGTGTTTGTTGACTGAATTCACTGCTTTGTAAATGCTCCTTTAAAAACTCAGGGCACTAGTTGACATTCCTACAGTTGCTGGGTGAAGGACCACTAAGTATTTGACACTTCTTCTGCAATCTGGTTCTAACCAACTCTGCTGAAGGGAGCTCCCTTAGAGAGTCTTCCATTTTTTGAATCCTACTAGAAGCAGGAAGCAAAAACTGCTAGGGGAACGTGCAGCTTGTCCACCGTCCCCCCTCCAGACACGGTGATGGCAGCCTGCACACCTTTCGATGATACGAGCTGACTGCCCGCCCCATCCTCCTTCCTGAGAACTCATTCACAGCACATGAAACCCGGACTCTGAACACTCAGACTGAGCCTCCTGATGTTGTATTTCACATATATCAAGGACACAGCAGGCCCCAGGGCCCCTGTGGTAGCGGCCTTACTGGAGCGCAGTGTCCTGTAGGGGTCACTGCTGTTCCAGGGTAGTCAGGAGAGGCAGCTGGTAAGGAGACAACACAGGACAACGGCTTCCCCGACTGGAGCTCTCAGAAAGACAGTGAGCTTTTCCCAAGTTACTTACGTCTGTGGAGGTGGGGCTGGGCAGGGACACAGGCTGGACAGGTGCAGGGAAAGTGAATGTGGTCTCTGTCTTTTCATTTTCAGGGGAGTCAGGATGACTGGATGGGGGGGATGTTGGGGTAAGGGCTCCAAACCCCAGCACTGCATTGTATTTTGGAGGACGACCTATATACCAAAAGAAGGGAACAAAAGGGGAAAAGGGGGAGGGAAAGAAAGGGGGAAACATGATCTTACATACCTTTGGCCAGTGTTCCTCATTGGCTAGCATGGAAAAGGAAGTGAGGTAGCAGACAGAGGTTAATTCAACAGTCCCAAAGAGAGGAGGAGAAGCAAAGATTTAAATGTCATTAGAAACAACTGCATGAGTCTCAAAAGAAGGGAGGATAAGAGAGAACGTGGAGAATGACAGGAGGTGCTGGGTCATGCTGAAGGGCCTTGCCTCGGGCAGGTGACAGTGACATTCCTGGACTATGGCAATCTGAGATTTCTCGTGCGAGAGCCGAAGCTCCCTGGGAGCCAAGGCCAGGAGTAAGATTCCCTCGTGTCTTTTGCTCATTGTTCGCAAGGGTTTCTCTGCGACCGTCATTCTTACAACAGTGATGCCCTTCAGTTCCCTCAAATGGATTGACTTAGGGTTTCTGCTTTTCCTCTTCTCTCCTGCCTAGTTTTTGGTCATTCACTGCTTATACGGATGGAGAAAGGAGAAGCAAGGAGACAAAATTCAAGTTAACTATTCTTACCCCTTGCTGGTAGAGCTAGTGAGAGATACGTTCCAGGAGTAGCTGGAACCTAAGAACTAAAAAGATGTCCTGAGCCTAAATATGAACTGAAGCAGGTCTGGGCTCAGGTGTCCTCCCCAGGTGATCCAGCACTGTCTCCCCGCTTCCTGCCACATTCTGGTGAATGACATGGTGAATGACGTGCCTAAGAACTGGGGCTGGTCCCAGTCTCAGGAAAGGCTGTCATCAGCAACACTGTTGACTGAGAGACCTGATTTGACCAAGAGTAGTTTTGAACCAAACTTCATGGCTACAGCGTACCGATAAATGAACCCTAATGGGTGTGCAAAGTGCAGGCCAACCACTCTTGCCCGACAGGGTCCTGTCTTCTAAGGCCAGGGTCACGGCTTGTAAGCTGTGAGTGAGCAAGAGTGTATGTCCGGAACACCAAAGGGAAAAAAAAGAGCCAGAGAAGCACACAACTGCCTCGAGCACTGGTGGGTGGCGCGCAGGACCGGGACTGACTTGCCAGCAGTTATGATTTATACCGAGTTACGCACAGGAGCCCTGACTGTCGGACGTAACTCAGACGTGACCCGTGTGTGCTGAACGGGGATGTCTGTGGCACAAGGGCAGACTGTGATGGTCTGCCTCTCCTGGGGAGTTCAGTGCTGTGAGGAGAAGAGGAAGACGAATGCTCCTTGTTTGCCCTCAGAAGGCATGTCCTAGGCACTCGGAATGCAGGTTCTCATCCTCTGACCTTGGCACGAGACGCCAAGGTCTTTCTGGCTCATTTCACCCCTGTCCTTGTAGAAGATACAGCCCACCAGCCAGCCAATAAACTGTGGCTCCTGGCTGGGGTTCTAAAAGTCACTCAAAACAAGACCAAACACCACAAAATAACCTATGGCACTGATCACTGTGGCCCAGGAACTGATATGAAGCACTGGCTTCGGGTTTCTCGTCTGAGTATCTTTGAGCTCTTGGAGGATGGGCCGATGCAACATGAGAATGGGTCACTGAGGGTGGGCACACTGCCGCTTCGGGCGAAGGTGGCAGTGCACAGCTGCAGCCCTCCCCGAGGCAGACAAAGGGTCGCGATGACCTCCTCAGCTTCCGGTGGTTCTGAGACTGAGTGTGCATATGCAAAAATTAGTATGCTGCCCCACTCCCTCTGCAACCTTTCTAGCTTGAAACTGTAATTCAGGGACACATTATCATGTGGAGAAAGGGACCTTGGGACGTATTGCTGACATCAAAGAACAATTTCAGAGCCTTGTTTATGAGCTCAAACCCTGAGCCATTAAGACCTATTTAGACCTGCACAGTGAGAGCTGCTGCCGCTGTCGCCTCTGCCCTAAGCGTGCGGTGGGCTGCCTGCCCGGGGGAGGTCAATGTGGGGATGGAGCTATTTAGGAATTTCTGCTTTTGGAAGCCTGTTTGACAGTGGCCTTTTCTGCTCACAGACGCTAGGTTTTTGGTGTGACTCCCTCGGCCCTTCCTGGCAAGTCTGCAGCCCCCGGGACCCTGAGTGACCATGCCCTGGCCTCTCTGGCAGCAGGATGATGCAGACGCTACTAAGAGCCCCTTGGCAATGGCTGTGCTGTGTGCCGCTCGACGAGGCTACGATGCTTCCTCTTGCACGGCGCTCTGTTCCCTGTGCTGTGTGCGTGGCTGGCCTGGCGGGCTTGGGGCGGAGCTGCTGCGTTAAGTCATTCTCAGCTTTGAGACCAGGAAAGGCAGCGTCTGACTCAGTGTGCAGAGCTCTTGTAAGAAATCTCACTCTCTTTTCCCCCATTCTCAGAGAATAGCAACAACCACAACACTATTTTCACGGGGAGAGGGAAGAAACACAACACAGAAAGCAAAGGCAACAGCAAGGGCAAGATGTAAAAAGGTGCTCACCTCTCTTCCGGGTCCCAGGATGCATTGTACTATTCAGGTATGTGACTGCACTCTTCTTACGCTTTGAGGGTTGAAGAAGGAAACGTGACGGGTTGAATAGCATGGTTACTACTAATGCCGGCAAAAGCTAAAGACCAAGCACAGCAGGCCTGTCGACACCCCAACCAGTTAGTGCCAGTCGCCCCAAGGTCTCAGTGCCAACATATTCTAGTATATGTACTCGGCTCTGAGATAATATTCCAGGGAGTTCTGCCTCTGCTGCAGGAGGTAGTTGAGTTGAAGCCAGGGTGAGTTAGATTTTTAAGGAAGGTTTGTATCTGTTCAAACTTGGGAAAAACTAAGGGGGAAGCAGTGAATGATAAAAATGAAATAATGGAATCAGCCGGAAAGAAGCCCAGCATCTCGGAAAGCTGGTCAAGTACGACCGGGGCACCGCTGCAAGGAGGTCTGCACGTGGGGAGGTGCTGGACAGTCCTAACAACACGGGAACGGAGGGGAAGGGCCAAGCACCGGCCGCGAGTACCTCTGGCTCGAAGACCGCCCCACTGTACACGGGGTTCGCGGTTGTCCTTCTTTTTCGCTCTTGCCTCTTGCTCTGGATTTCTTGGGGAAGCAAAATGTGTGAATTAGAAGAGAGAGATGGAGAACCTCAAACACTTAACTTCCTTGTTTTAACTACTGCTATTCTCATGACAAATTAGAAATGGGGGACAATCTCTTTGTTTCGCTGCAGCCTCAGCAGAGGCGAGCACGCTGCAAATACAGAGGACCGTCTACTGTCACCTCTCGGAAAGCAAGACCACGCTGTCCCACAGCGAGGCTCTCTGTGACTGAGAGCTTAATGGCAGACAACACTTGTAAACACGCTGTCCTGATTGATTTTTAGATCGCTGTAATACAGGTGTGGATGAACTCCACCCACAGACCTAGTCGGAATTAAGCATAGTTCACCACTCTTCAATTTGAAAACTAAGACAGGTAGAGCTTTGTAACTGTTCTCAAGATTCTGATGACCAAGAGTGACTGAAAGTACAAAGTCAGAGGGGCATTTGCTACTTCATGCTGTCAGGGAAAAACACCCCGAAGTAAACAGAAGTCACCTTAATCCAGGCAACTGGACGGTTTGCCCACAACAGTAGTGTGGATACGCATGATAGGAAGGGGACGGGCTGAAGGACAGCAATTTTTACTCTAAAGGAAGTGAGTCCACCGTGATTGAATGGTACTCTATTTGTGTTTCAGTTTCCTATTCCAGCAGTACAATCAAACACCATTTTCAAGAACACAGCTCTGAGCCAGAAGCAAGGCAACATCGTGAGTATCTTCTCTTACCTTCTAGATGGTCATGTGTTACCAACCCTAGAGACACCATGAAGGCAAGTTTCTGTGCCAGAGAAACAAAAGGTGAATATGCTTCAGTTTGGGTTCTCGCAAAGCCAAATGCATGCTCCTAGTTAGAATCCTAGGGAAAGGCAGCCCAACAGGCTGGTGGCTAAAGGGGGCCACGTTCAAGTGACCAAAGAGCAGGACAGGCTCCACTCTTAAAAGCTACGAAGCCACCTTGCAGCTTTCTTGTCTTACAGGGACCAAAACCAGAAGGACGAGGGCCTACATCCACTTTCTCAGTGACAGAAATCGGCATCCTGAGTGGTCCAAGTTTTTTCACCCCCCAAAAAATCCTCTTAGAAGAGGGTTTCCTATTTGAAAAACACCCAGAGCCTCCCACACAACAAGCTCAAATTCTATGTAGTGCACTTGTCATGATAAGTCTGTTTCTCACATTTCTGCTACTACTGACTGGACCAGTGCGAACTCAAAGCTAATGCTTTTTAGGAAGGGTAGCAGGTGACTCTGCTTAGTACTATGGCTTTTCATTCAAGTATAGGCCTAGAAATTAGGAGCACTCTCTGACTAGACTGATTGGGATACTGCACCCCGAAGCTGAAACATGAGATGCTTAAAGTTGGACACGGCAACCGACTAACACCTCTTTTGCTCTCTGGTTGCACGTGGTCTGGAAAGCAGGTCTTCCTTCTCCACTGCGCTGTGCACTGGTTCCTAGGTATACCAAATAACGCACCGCCAGTTTCTTATGCCGCTGAATAAAGGATATCCTTCATTGCTGGGAGACAAGCTTCTATAGAATTATTTTTACCACACTTTGGTCTTAAAAAATCCTGACATTTCATTCTAACATTAAATATCACGATATTTTGGCCTAACATGAGAGGTTCAGGCTACTCAAGATGGAGTTTTATGAAGGCATAGTCCTTGAGAAAGCCACCAGAGAACATAAAAATGTCCTTTACTGATATCCTCAGATTCCTGAAGAAATGTTTTCTCCCCCTCTTTTCTTTCAAGATTTTATTTATTTTTAGACCAAGGGGAAGGGAAGGAGAAAGAGAGGGAAAGGAACATCAGTGTGGGGTTGTCTCTCACATGCCCCATACCAAGGACCTGGCCCGCAATCCAGGCATGTGCTCTGACTGGGAATCGAACCGGCGACGCTTTGGTTCGCAGGCTGGCACTCAATCTACTAAGCCTCACCAGCCAGGGCTGAAGAAATGTTTTCATTTTATTTCTTATTCCAAACTTAGGTGGGCACCTCTCCCCCGATAGCCAGAGTGTTTTGCAAAAAAAAAAGTAGTATTGAACGCTGCCCATTTTCTGCTCTGCACATTGAAATGGCATATATCTTATGGTTGCCAAATAACTCCGTTCCTAATTTTCACTGTTCACCCAAAACTTAATAAAGATTAGAAGGCTGTCTACCAACTGTTCTCTGTGAATAAAGCAGTGTGAGGACTGACACTTGATGTACTCTCTTTTAATCAAGTGACGGCACCCTTCTTGGCCATCCACATCCAGCTCATCTTTGCCAGTCTGGATCAGGGGGTCACAAGGAATCACTAAACGGAAAAAAAAACCCTCTTTTGTGGAACAGGTTTTCAGTGATACACAAAATGAAAAGCTGTCAGGAACTTTTGCCCCATCTGTGTATCACACGCAGGCCAAGGCTAGTCTGCTCTGGTCAAGGCCGTGGTCTTGTCGAACGAGAAGGTGAAAGGCCCGCACTTCACGTGCTGGCTGGCGCCCGCTTGCCGCTGCGCCACTGACGTAAGATGCCCTTCAGCTTCTCCTCATAAGGGAGTCTCGCTGAGAGCTTGCTCTGTTTTTTCCTCCAAGCATAACACTGATTACTAACTTTATGGGTGATTTTACAAGTTTCTCAGCAATCTGCACGACTAGTACTTCCTTTTGTTCAAGTTTTGGTCCCTCCTTTAAGATAAATTGAAAAGTAATCCATTTCGTATCATAAAGAATTATAATTTATACTTGTTTTAGAAAAACCTTCACTGGCTTAATAAATCACTGTTTTGTTTTTAAAAAAATGACATGCAGCTTTGATGGCTTCATGGCACTGGGACAGGGTTTCCCTCCAGAGAATGCACTGGGGACAGAGGGGATGGACTGCTAAAATGCAGCCTCCGGATATTCACCATCAGATCACCTGTCTAATTCTTCTTTCATTGCTGCTTGTGCAAAATTATCACACTTAAAATCCTCCTGTCTAAGGACGTATGAATTCACATTCTACACTTGTACCAGAGTCTCATTCGCTGTTTTAGTTTATAATGCTACCCTAAGTGTGGTCCAGATGTTACTATATTCATCCCTGCTTTCATGCTTCAATGAACTACCTTTCAGCCACTGGTTCATCTGGGATTGGGAATCCAGTGCAACACAGCAGTAATAACAAAGGCACATGTAACAACTGTAATCGATAATATAAACAGACCTTTGCCGAGTGAACCGAACACCTTCTATGTGTAGGCTGAGACAAACAAAACACAATCATCATTACAAATGCAATGGGGGACCTGGGAAAATAATCACGGATCTTACATTTCAAATTTATAGCATGTGTATGAAATGCCCATAGGCCAGCTCATCAACCGACACTCAAGGCCGTACTCTCAAGTTTGCCCTAGGCCTAACTGACTCGGCAGTAACATGATCGAATACTGAGAAAGCAAAAGACAAGACAAATAAAGTGGTTCCTGAGCAAGTGTCCCTCCTCGTGTGTGAGAATAAGCCACACCTCTAGACTGAGCCTTTGGAGGGCTGGGCCTACCTGAGGGTTCTCCTCCCGTTTTGGTTTGGGTGCAGCAGGTGGAGTGATGGTGTGGCTCTCTGTTTGTTTCTCATCTGCTTCTGTGTGAGATTTAATTGTCTAGGAGAGGAAAATTAAATGAAAATTCAGAATTCACTTTTCATTCAAAGACTAAGAACAAACACTCTGACTGTAGTCAACAAGAAAGAAAAGAAGAACATACCCCAAATGGAAACACAGTAAACAAAGCAGGTAAGGCCCCGTAAAACGTAAGGCCCCAGTTGAAATGGTAAAATGATATAACTAGACTAAACATGAATCTATAAATAGTTTAAGTCATACAAAAAGAAAACGCCATGGTTTAATTCCTGTGTATAAAAGTAAAGTATAGGCGGCTCTGATTTTAATGTATTTTAGAGTGTAGGGGCAGTTTTCCCCAAGCAGACCTACCCTTGTTACATATGGGTCAAGCTCCAGTCCACAGTGCGCTTAAGATCTGACTAATGTAAAAAACCTTACACACACACTCTTCTATGTCAGCACATTTCTAATCATAATCATAATCTAAAAGAGGCTGCAGGACTACCCTCACCTGGGATGTTTAAAACCTGCCTGCATCATCCATTAGAGAGATGCAATAGCCAGGGAAGGTCATCTTGCAAGAGGCTGCCATCCTGATTACCTGCAACCTCATCTTCCAGACACCAGTCAAACAAAAGAAACACCAGCAGCAGCATCATCTGCAAACACAAATGGCAGCTGGCAAACCGGTAGATGGGGCTTGCATTACTATTCTTACCATGACCCAGGGGGTAGTTCATTTTATGAAGCCCTCTTAAATACTGAAATGATGCTGGAGCAGTGGATATAAAACTAAACGTGAACCTAATTTACCTTTTCAAAATTAAAAAAGCAGATGCCAACAGTCTCTTTGTATGGCAAAAACAAGTAATTAAATGAGTGAGAATGACCCTGGCTGGTGTGGCTCAGTGGATTGAGCACGGGCCTGCGAACCACAGGGTCGCCGGTTCGATTCCCAGTCAGGGCACATGCCTGGGTTGCAGGCCAGGTCTCCGACTGGGGGCGTGTGAGGGGCAACCACAAATTGATGTTTCTCTCCCTCTCCTGCTCCTTCCCTTTCCCTCTAAAAAATAAATAAAATCTAAACAAAAAATAAAAATAAGTGATGAAACTGATTATTGATGAGCAAGAGCCAAATATAAAGACTCTGGTCCTACAGGCAAGACATCGGAAGCTCTCAAAAATCATTATGCTGAGAGGTATTTTACTGGATGAGAAACTAACTCAACCACAAAGATCTTTCATGTTCTTTCCTGGCTGCCTCCATGTTTTCCTCGTTTCTCATGTTACTTTAGGAAAGTGTAAGAGTCTGTTTCGGGGTAAAAATGCTGCCCCCCCCCTTTACCAGTGTCTTGTCCGGGGTCCCCCCTATACTGTAACCTGCCTCACAGCAGGCATTGCTCTCTGTGCCTCTGCTCCCCTTTGCGCCTGGTGCAGTGCCACACGGAGAGCAGGTACACTGTAAACACACTGCAAAGAGATGCTGACCTTCTGAGTGGGGGATGCCACCTACAAGGAGAATCACTTGTGCTCCTCGCTCTCACACCACATGCACTTCTGAACCCACAAGGACACATTTACTCCTTAAACAAACCACCAAACACACCTACAAGGGAACACATGGAAAAACAGTTTGTCATGACAATTTTAAGTCCTTGGATGCCTAGAAAGCTTATTTCCATTGCTCTGTTAATGTGGAAGGACAGGGTCTGAGGGAGGAGGGAGACGAGAAGTCAACTGTAAGGACTTGCTGCTCCCGTCCAGGCTGCATCAAGTTCCTTGAAGTCACTCCCGTCGTTAAGGCTGAGAAAAGCACAGGGCGGTGATGCTTCCAGGCAAGGACAAACCAACCCCTCTCCACTAAGGAATTAGCCAGGGTTCAAATTCTCTCTTGCATGCAGAAGAATACAATTGTGTCAGGGTTGGATATAAAACATTAAAAAAAAACCCAAAACACTGGGGAGGTGTTTTTCTCTCACGGACCCCTCGTTCTGGGGGAGGCCAGCTATGGTGCTGTGACCTGCACCGTGGTGGAGAGACCCACGTGGTGAGGGACCGAACCTCCTGCCAACAAGCACATGACCCAGGCTGGAAGTGGATTATCCAGCTCTGGGTGAGCCTCTGAGACGCCTGCAGCCCTGGCCAACTGGTCTGAATGCAAACTTTTGGGGGACCGTGAACCAGAACCGCCCAGCTAAGATGCAGCCTGACTCCCGACCCTCAGAAGCTGAATGACATACGACTGTTTACTGTTTTAAGTGCTTTAAAACAAACAAGAGCCATTAGGGTCAGGGAGTGACATCACAGAAATGGCAAAACAGGGGACTCTAAGGACCAATCCTTTACTGAAGCAACCATTAAGCTGGCAAAAACAGAATCAACTCTTGAGAACTCTGGAATCTTAATAAAAAAACTTATTTCAACTAGGGGGGCACTTATGAAAGGGCAGCTACATTTCACTAAGAAAATATTTTTCCTTATCTATCTACAAAGCCCCGTTCCCCAGCTGGGCAGAGGCCATGGCAATGGCAACCTGTGTTCCTGGTATGACTTGACGGTGCCAGGGGGAGCGACATGGGCCTCGTTAACAAAACCATGTGGTCGCACATTTTGACCTGCTGGGTGACTCCCTGAGGACCGGTACAGAGGCTGACCCTTGTTCTGTCCACCTTAGGCTGGACTGACTTGCCAGACGGCATCGCATGAAAGCATCTAAATGTGCAGTGAGGCCTCACTTAATGTCGTCAATAGGTTCTTGGAAACCACAACTTTAACCAATTTTAATACAGGCTAATTGACATAAACAAGCTCCGATGGTATATTAGGTCAACTAGCGTAAGGTAACATCGGTTTCATTGCATGCCATTTTGCTTAAAATTATTCACTTCCACATTGTTAATTTTATGTGATGTGAATTTCACCTCAATTTAACAAATCAAGTTGAGAAACAAACAAAATGGATAAAGATAAAAGTATGGTCTCTGTCAGAGATTATAAACCCTTATCCAGAGGTGAAGCTTCCCTGCAGATATTTTGTGCCTGCATGCTATTTAAATATTTACCAGTATTTTAGAAACTAGGTGATTTCTCAAAATATCTGGATTTTGGCTTTTCTTGAAAAAGTTTCCTTATGACAATAATGGCTATGGTCAAGAAGTAGCCACTTCCTGGAGATGGAGTGTTACCTGGCAGTCCACCCCAGTCTCTCCCACTTTCTGCTGTCTTCTCAACACCAAGGCCACACGGTCAACTTTATCACACTTATCTTACTAGTTCAAAGAGGAATTAGGAATAAAAGTGGAACATCTCTTGTACACACATTCCCATTAAAGTGGAAAAATAGCAGCCTGTCTCTGAGAGGCTTTCTATCCGTAACAGAGCCGCCGTGGTTCTGGGTTCTGCAGATGCTGTTCAGGCTCTCCTGCCAGCCAGTCTGCAGCCCCAGCCTGCGTGAGGAGGGGTGCTGGTGTGACAGCCGTGACGCTAACGAGGAACCTGCACAGAAACTCTTTGTGGACAAGATTGGACAATACAGAATTCAGCGACTGCCACCTGGAGGATCTGTTGACACTGGCCCAAAGGGTTGCAGAGGGAGCTTTTTTCCTTAAATCTTTGTTGGGGACTGGCCTTTAATTGTGGTTTTTAATCCTCACCTGAGGACATTTTTTTTCTTTGCTTTTCAAAAAAGAGGAAAGGACAGACAGAAACACTGATGCGAGAGATCAGCATCGTCTGGTTGCCTCCTGAACGCGCCGGACTGGAGATCCAACTCGCAGCTTAGGTATGTGCCCTGACCAGGAATCAAATCCACAACCTCTGGCAATAGGATGATACTCCAACCAACTGAGCCACACCAGCCAGGAGGAGAGAGCTTTCTACGCTTAAACAACTATATGGTAAAGCGGACATGAACGCACTCCCTGACTTCAAATTCAAAGATTCCAAATTTGAAGTCATCAGTAAATCTCAGTCCTGAAGAAATGTAAAATTTATCTGATAATTTGCACTAAATAAGTTGTACAACTGAACAGAAGTATCAGAATAAACATATATTTCAACAAAAAAGGAAAAATAAAAATTCTAGCCCACTTTACTCATTTATATTTCTTGCTTCACACCCATGCCTATTTAAATTTGTAAATCCTGTTCTTTCTATTATTATGAAGATAGAAATCAAAAACTCTGGACAAGACTAGAACTAAGTTAACCATTTTATACCCTTAATCCCAAATTTGCCTTCTGAGACTTGGCTGTTTAAATAATCAAGGTCAGGAACTAGCAAATAAATAAATGTTGAAAGCAAAGCAAAATCCATTGTTTGGTCACTTGGATCTGTTTTCCCTATGATAGTATTAAAATGGAAGGCAGGGTCACCAGCTCAAGTTTACTAAGAAGGCAAGACTGGGATTTGAGGGTAAGACATCAGATAATATTCTCATCTTGAAAGTATTCCTTTTTTTAGAGAACATTGTGTAGGTTCCTATGCAAGACATACGAGGTCTGTCCAGAAAAAGCCCAGCCATTGTTAATACAACAAGGATGGTTTGCACAATATCCACGTAAGGGGGCAGCTAAGGAGAGTGGACTGGGATGCACATGCGTGGACAATGAAGCCTTCACTGTACTAGTCAGTGGGGGTGGTGGACACCATTGAGCAAGCATGTGCACTGTGTGGTCTCCACATTCAAAAGGACTGAACGAGTAGAGCAACGAATCTGCACCAAATTTTGCGTTATGCTAACATTCCTCTGCAGAAAGTATTCGGATGATTCGGAAAGCTGCAGCTATGGACAACTGGTGACTGGTAGCTTCATCACGACAACGCACCTGCTCATGACAATGCACCTGCTCATGCATCACCTCTTGAAGAATTTTTCTGGTGCAACATCAAATTACTCAGGTGACTCAGTCCCCCTATAGCCCAGATTTGGCACCCTGCAAGTTCTGGCTTCTTCCAAAACTAAAATCACCTTTGAAAGGGAAGAGATTTCAGACCATCAATGAGATTCAGGAAAATACAATGGGGCAGCTGATGGTGATTGGGAGAACTGTGTGAGGTCCCAAGGTGCCTACTTTGAAGGGGCCTGAGGTGTCATTATTCTATGTACAATGTTTCTTGTATCTTCTTCAATAAATGTCTCTATTTTTCATATTACATGGCTGGATTCCCTCTGGACAGACCTTGTATATGGACATATGGGAACGGTGGCAATCTGGCAGTTTTTGCCATAAAATCTGGGATGTTTCTCAGTAGCTGAGCCTTCGCGTATACATAGAGGTCATTGTTGCAGAGAAACAAACGTTAATTCCTGCCAACTAACTGGGTCAGACACAGTCTAATGGACTTGAAACACTTTACCTCATTCCATCATCAACAGGTGTCTAGCCCCATTTCCTAGGTGCTAGAAAGGATAAGGACGTAAAAGGCAGTACTGCAGGGCCTACGAGTAAGTTTGGATTTCTCTACTTTTCTCCCTAAAGTATATCTCCAGTCTCAAAGCTCTCAATTCTACCACTTGCTTTGTCAGAGCCATGATGTAATGTGGCTTCTAATAAGGGCAAAGACAAGAGTGGGTCAGGAAGCTGACGATCCCTGGCAGAGGAAGTGGGACCACCATCGTCCTAATGAACACTGTCTTCTCCCTTTCCTGTGCCAAAGGTGGGGGTCTCTGACTCTACACAGCTCGCCAGTCTTCCTCCTGCGCAGCCTCTCTCCGCCAGCTCCAAGTGCACTAGAGAACGAGCTCTCTGAGGGGAAAGGCTTCAGTTTATCTAGCTTTGTGCCGAGACACCACGTGTGGCACAGCAGCTGGCACACCAGCACATTTTTATGAAATGAATGTTATCACCCTACAGGAGCAGCAGAAGGCGGAAAGGCACTCACCCAGCTTGGTCACACAGAGAGTGCTGGGAGCAGGCTGGGTAACTCTATGGGCGGGCTGTAAGTGGAACCTCGTGGCTACATACAGGGTGAGGCAAACGTAGGTGTGTAGTTGTCCATATGGAAAATAATACAATAATAAATAAATAAAAGAATAAACTGTTTCATGTGCTCACAGCTGTAAACCTACTTTTGCCCCTCCCTGTATTCACATTGCTTCACTCTAGCCCATCTCTGAGATTCCTTAAAGATTATGTATGTGATATTGGAAACTGAACATGAAGGAGGAAAGGAGGACAGTAGAAAAACCCACAGAGAATTTTGAGAATGGAGTCTGGTCTAAAGAGGATCCTTGCTGGTGACCTTGCTGATAACCCTTACTGAGCGTGGTCACCTAACCTGGATGACTGCTACGCCAGGGAGACTACCCAGCTAAAGCAGCGATGATTGGATTCCTCTACTAGGTCAACAGGAAGAGAGACCACAGAATTTATCACTAGATAATACTATTTAGAATTCATGGGTACCTTCCTATGATATTAAAATTAAAAGCTCTATCAACGTGTAAGGTCAGGACTAAATATAAAAGATATTCAAGCTCTCATAAGAAAAACAGCAAGTTACAAAATAATATATATTAATTTTTTTTGCTTCAAAAATGATAGTACCTTGAAAATATGGGGAGGAACAGAACCTATACTGTTAATAGCAACTTTTGGGTGGGTTAAATTTTGTGGGAATTTTATTCTTTTTGTACTCGTGGATTATGGGGGGATGCGTTTTCTACAATATATATTTCTGTAATGTTTGAATTTTTCTTTTACAGTGAATTTTTATAATCAGAAAAAAATCCAAGAAAAGTAAAAATAAGATAAAACTGAAAACATCCTTGTCTACTAAAAACATCAAAGAAGAGGTCAAAGAGAAGTGGTATCGCGTGATCTAAGACAGTGTTTTGAAGCCACATTCTTTACCCTTCTAAAGGTCCTCAGCGGTACTTTGAGAGTCGTCCCAGAACACAAGGGCGGATGATCTTCAAACGCGCTTCTACCCAAACTCCTAAGCTTGAGCATTCTACATTCAATATTTTAATCCTGAAGGTCAGCTGACAATAAATTTGAAAACTTCTGACCTCAAATATGAGTCATTTATTTTTGAATGTTTCCCACAGCATTTCCTGGGGTCTGAGCAGGCTCCCGGGGAAGAGAGACGTGTTCTCTCTTGTTGTGGTCTGAGCACACGATTTTGGTGCCCAGCTTCTCAGTGACAGGCCAGCTGCCCTCAGGAGCCGCCCGGGTAGAAAGCCAGGCGCTCCACGCATGAGGTTCCTCTGTTCCAGGAGGCCAGGGCAGCAGAAAGCCTTCTCACTCCCCACCGTCTGGCCAGCCTCTCTGAATCACAGTCAGCCATCCAGAAGCAGAAGATTCAGGATCACCAGACTATTTTCAGATGAATGAGAACTCAAGCCTGAGCAATTAGAAGTAGGTCAATGACTTTTTAAAGCAACTCTCTGAAAGAGGATACTTTTCCATGCAAAATTCTTCTTCTTCGTTACTGTTTTTCTTGAACTAGAATATCTGGTGACTACCTATAAATCCTTTTTTGTGTTTTTAGAAGTATTTCTGTCACAGAACCCTTAAGTATTTTGAAAGATTATTTGTATTTCTCTAGTCTCATGTTTTTAGAGAAACATCTGCTTTTAGAAACATAAATAAAGGCTTCAATATTTGAGCTAAAATGTCAGTATTCTCTGGAGTTAAAAGAACGCTTTTTAGAAATTGTTTTTTTTTCATTTGACTCCTCATTATTTGTAACAACCAGGGAAAATCTTTAAGGTGAAATCCCTTTCCTTCTGTAGTTTATTCTTCCTGACTTTCAGAGTTCTATCCTCATCTGGATTCTTACTGGGTGGAAACTAACATGGCATTTTCTGTTTACTACCTCATCCCTGCTTCCTGACTGCGGGTAGCAGAATCCATCTGTGAATTCCTGCTTCGAAAACAGCAGGGGGAGCTCACTCACACAGGACTCTGAATCCATCACGCATAAGGGGATAATGGAAAAAGCAACCCAACTTTCTTCAGTAAGAATGGCCCTTTTGCATTTTGAATAAATTATCACGCAATAAGCAACAGGTAATTGATAATGGTACTGAGATAAGGAGCCCCTGAGAAGATGTATTTAGAGACAGCCCAGCCGCAATGGCAAGGCTACTGCTCAAAGCAGATGCATACTCTTGCCTGTACCTGTTTTTCAAGGCTTGGCTTGCTAAGCTGTACAGTTTGAGGTCCAGCGAGTCTGGTCCCTGGAGTAGCTATCACAATGCTGGTGAGCTGGGCCATGGGGAACGTTTTGGCTATGGTTGCAGTCTGCCCATTGACGACACGGACGGGGTGGATGGAATTCTGGGAGGTAGGGAGGGTCGTGGGGGTAAACTTGGTCAGCATAACAGGCCTCTGGATAAGTTGAGGAGCTGCAAGCATGGGAGGAGGTGCTGGGGCAATAGGAATGTTATTCTGGGCCACAGGCTTGGGTCGAACCTATGGGGAAAGAGAGAACAATTATCGTATTACTTAAAGAAACTTCCTGTAAGCCTAAGTTATTGTCAGATCTTCCACACTATGTATGTGAAATGTTACTTAGTACAAATATTAATACTCACTTTGGTTTTATTATTTCTACAGATCTTAAGAGATATAATTTTATAAAATACTCATCAGCTCTTAAGAGGGTCCAAATGCTACCCTGGAATGCAGTTCTTCTGATTCTAAACCTAGCTCCCTCTACCACATCATGCCACCTCCTTCAGGCTGAGGTCAAGTACCCAGTCCGGAGACTGGTCCCACCCGGAACCTGTGCCCAGAGTGTGGTAACAGTGCTCCAACGGCCTTAATTCTAAATTTCCTCCTGTCCACAGCCTCAGTTCACCTGCACCTGTGGCCCTTTAACTCCTCATCTTGGCCACTGCTTCTCTCAGTCTCCCTGTGGGTTTCCTCTTCCTGTGTCCAATGCTGAATGGAGGTATTTCTCAGGACGCCGTCCTGGGACCCCTTTTCTTCCCAGTGTTCTCACTCCTCCTGGGAGCTCTCACCCACCTATGGCTTCAATTACCGTCTGCACACTGAAGACCTCCACACTTGTAGCTTAGGACCAGACATTCCCTAAATTTCAGAATCGCATTCCACTCCCTATCAGACATCTCTACTTGGAGATCTCACAGGAAGTTCAAAATCAACATGTCTAAAACTCTTTAATTTCTTCTTCCAACCCTCTCTTCTCCCTATAATCATTACCTCAGTAAATGGCCTTTCCTTTCCTAAATATAATTCCTGGTGCTTCCTACTCCACCTCTATTTCCTAAATCCCTCTCAGACATGACTTGCTTTCTGTCCACACCACCACCACTTTACCCTACGCTTGGCTTTACTGAAACAACGGCAGAAAATTGTGACTAAAACATGGGGTCAGCCTTGCCTGAGTTCAAATCCTGATTCTACCACTTATTAGTTGTGTAACCTAAGGCAACATACCCGATCTCCCCAAGCTAGTATTTCTCGAGCTTTCTAAACTGTGACCCCGTGGGCAAAATCCTTTCCCCTTATGCTTTAGAGTCTGACCTTCAGTTAACTCTCTAGCTGTGTTCTCCTGGAAACCTGATAAAGGTAACGATGTCAACTACGTTACCAGGCAACATTGCTTATGGTAAAAATGACTCTTTATTGTGAATGGGGAGATTTATAAATACTTGATGGGACACTATAGTTTGGGTTTCCCAAGGTGGCGTGACTCATAACCGGGCATGTCCACTGGGGACCTTGAAAGCCATGCCAAGGATTTGTTATAGGATATGGCTTCTGTGAGGCAAAAGGCTCCTAGGCCAGAGTGGCTCTTCACTGTCCCGGTCTCCCTGCACCTGAGCTACCCCTGGACGGCTGCAGAGACCACTCTATGGGCCGCTGCAAGGACTCACTCCCATGCAAGAAAAACTGCTGAGCTGAGCAAAAGCTGGCAAGTTCTGGTTTCTGCCCTGTATCGTTCTAAGTAGACTAGTGCCAAGTGTGAGTCTGACTGTTTGACTCAACTTAAGGTGACCCCGTGGTGGGTGCTGCAGACACACGGGAGGAAGTACATTTCACACTGTAACCAGTACACACACAGACACACATCTGTATCTCTATAAAATAAAAACTTCATGAAACAATACTATGAGCTATGTGCTCTTGTAGTTGCTACTATGTTTTGTTCATTTTATTTAAGAACTCTGCTTATAATTCACTAAACTGATTTCACAGCTGACTAAAGAGTCATGACCCACCACTTAAAAAAGAGCAATACCTAGTTTCATAGGGTTGTCGTGAGGATTAAAATAGATAATCCATGCAAAGTTCCTACCCAGCGAGCAGCATGTAGCAAGACTCTCTAAACCGTAGCTGTTATTACTGTGGACAGTATCCTAACTGCTCTTCCTCCCCACAGCCTTGACCCTCTAATCTACTCTCCACACAGTGGCAAGAAGGAATTTTCTAAAACAAAAATCTGAACATGCCAAGTACTTGTCTGCAAATGCTTTCACAGCTGCCCCCCGTTCCTGGGATAAGGCCCAAATTCCTACGTAGCCCATGATGTCCCACCGGCTCTGGCCCCGTGGGCTTCTCCAGTCTCATCTGCTACTCCAGCCTGAGTCAGCCACGTGGCCCACTGCACTCAGCCACACCAAATCTTGTCGGTTCCTCAAGCTTACGTGCATTTCTCCATCCCTGACTTCAGTATATGTTCTGACCTCTGCCTGAAGCATTTTTATTCTTCCCCCAAAACTCCGTCAGGCTAACTTTACTAGGATTTTAGGTCTCAGATAGAATATCAAGTCTTCAAGGAAATGTTCTGCAATACTCTTTAAAATGAGTACAGACCACCCTGTACTTCCCATAATGGACAATGTAACTGCCTGCACATGTGTCTGAAGCTCTCTGAGGGCAGGGAATGGTCTGTCTTGCTAAGCACTAGCATCCATAGCGCTTAGTGCCTTTTTGGAAGTACGAGGTATTTATTAAGAATTTATCTGGTAAATGATTAAAAATCACATGGGCAGTTCAAAAATCACTTATGGCCACTGACCACAAAACTCCTTTCTCTCCTCTCTTTGCCTGAAACCTGAGGCCTCTGACAGGAATTACCAGTCCTTCTACCAGGCAAATCAACTCCCCTCAGGATCCAGACTGGGGCGGTGCTGAATTCTGCCAGGAGAAGGGTGAACTCGGCCCAACAGTTGGAAGAATACTCTCAGAAGAATGTGGGCAAGCCGCGCAGCTTGGGCCTACACAGAACGTTCCCCATGTAGACCCTAGTCTAAATCTGCATAAGCAAGGCTTCGTGTTCGGGTATGAGGCTCAACGCCATCGCTCTCCAGGGCAGAACTGAATGGTTTCTGCTGGTTAGTTTGGTTGTTGTTTCCTACCCTGCTCTCTCTGGCACATAGGAAAAAATAAATAAAAAGTGGTACTTATAGTCCTTCCCCACTGGCAGGCAGGTTTCGGCTAACTTCTTCCAGGAAGTTAACATTAGAAAGTTTAAAATGGTGTTATCTTAATTTTTTGAATTTAGGAAGGTGTCCTGTCCTCACATCCCCCTGCTACTGCCATCAGTCACTGCTAAGAAACCCTGATGATAAAGTAAGCTTGTTCATGGCACAGAAATCAGTAGCTGGAGCCTTTAGCTAAGTGGGATCCAAATACAGCTGAGCTGACAAGAGCATTATGGGCTGTGGAGAAAGGGCCCATGAGGATTTCCGCCCTGCAGAACCCTCACTGGGCTTGTCGCTGGCTTACCCACCTGTGGAAGAAAGTTTGGACGTGGAGTGAGTCTAGGAGGAGGGATAAACTGCGGTACTTTGATGGGTTGAGGAGGTGTTGCCTGAACCTGCTAAAAGATGAGAAAGATAAATAAACCAGAGACGACAATAAATGTTCAATATCAAAGCTAGACATTCTTAAAGTACTTTCAGCATCACTGTCCTCTGGACCAGACCGTATTTTCTACAAGCTTTCACTACAGAATTAATCATCTGCACTAACACGCCTTAAGACGCTGTTTCACTCTCCCACCCGCACTGCTTTATCCTGTAGAGTGAACCTGTCACATCTGCTTCCTCACGTACCTGCAGGCTCAGCAACTTAGACAATTTCCTTTGACACTCAAGAACCCCTGCACTTACGTGTTTTAGAAGTCAAGACTGGATCCAAAGTGAAACCAAACTTGCTGCTGGGCCAAATGGGCCCTTTCCTACCATTAGAGCTTAAGCTAACGGCGAACGGCTTTATTCCTACAGAGGGTTTTCTGACTCCCAGCATCTGGCTGAGTTATCTGGTTGCTTCTGTAAAACTTCCTGGTTTCTCCTGCTGGTTTTTGTTTTTAAAGTGGTGACGCTTCACTTCCTCGCTCTCTAGTCTTACTCACCACTGGTCACCGTTCCACAGCTACCAAGAACTCAGCTGCCATTTTAGAAGCAAACTTTTAAACAAGCGCTTGGATACCCTTCCCCAAGCCTCTGAGAACACCAGTTTCTAAAGAGTTTGCCCTGAAAATCTCATGAACAATTTTGTTCAAGTACTTCTTCCTTCAAGGGATCTTTTTTCCTGAAAGATGTTGGACATGCATACTGTTAATTTGTGTGCTTCTTGAATATTTTTAAAGTGCCCAACTAACCCCGGCACTTCCTGGGTGCAGTCAATTTCAGGGGAGAGGGAACTAAGGGGATTCGGCAGGAGTTTCCCCAAATGGGTAACAGAGCACCAGAGAGTCTAAGCACTCAGGTTTCATAGGAAGTGCACAGGGCGTGGAGGGGAGACACACGTGAAACGGCATGTATGCCTCTGTGTAGGGCATCCCCCCCTTGCACTGAACAGGTCTTGGTCTTGGGTGTCGGGAACCCTCTACGGTTATCTGAGTAGACAGTAGGAAAGCTGTATTCCCTAGTCAGCCCCCAAGGGGAGTTTGGGGTGGCAGAGTGACGGAGACTGGGAAATCCAGCAGGAGCACAAAATGGATATACTCTACAGACGCATATCCTGAACCACCTCATGTGGGCACACATGAGTAGCAGCTGCTGGCTTACCAGAGTGACTGTGTTTTTTGCCACAATTTGGACAGCCTCTGCCCCAGGCCCAGTGACCTTACTAGACGTCTGGAGGTTGACTGGTGTGTTCTGCACATCAGTGCTGAGCACAGCCTTCTGACTGTTGATGGCGGTCACCATAGCAATGGTAGGTCTCTGGCCCACAACAGAGGCAGGCATGGTCGCAGTTGCTGCTTTCAAGACGAGAGGTAGTGTCTTTGTGGTAATCATAGAAGCTGTAGTTACAGTCTTCTAGGAGACATGGAGAACAGGTATTAGGACACTGAAGTGCGACCCCACTGAACAGTATGCCGCTACCCCCCAAGAAGAAAACAAAGCACTTCATTTCCACCACCAACCCAGTTTCTCGGTGTGATGACATTTCTTTTGCGTGCGTAGAGCACACATTTTACTGCAGAGAAAGACAATTTCTAGTCTGCCAGAGTTCTCAGTTTCGTTTCAGGCTCCCAGTAATAGCTGCGACTAATATGGGTACAAGGTTTTCAACAATGAATGGGGCAGGTTTATTAAAAAAATTATCACCTCTTTTAAAAGACCGTATTTATTTTTTCAGAGGGAGGGGAGGGGGGAGAAAGAGAGAGAAACAGTCGGTTGCCTCTCTCAGGCCCCCAGTTGGGGACCTAGCCTGCACCCCAGGCACGTGCCCTGACTGGGAACTGAACTGGCAGTCTTTTGGTTTGCAGCCTGGTGCTCAATCCACCAGCCAGAGCTGGGGTAGGTTTATAGATACAAAATATGAGTATACCTATTTCTTCTGGTTTTTCTCATTCTTAACTTGCTTTCAATTAATTTAAACTTTGTACAAGGTGCAATACACACTATCTCTATCCTTAACTGCTACAGCCTCAACAATAGGAAGAAGGACATCACATAATTCTGATTATCTGCCTTCTGTGACATGAAGGTGGGAATAAAAGGACAATACCCACTCATGCTTTTGAGTGTCACCCTGGAGAGGTGGAAGGGAGCCTCACATGAGGATTAGTGTAACTGCTGCCTTGCAGGCAGTAAATCCCAAACAGCGGACAATAAAACCAACCAGTACAGTAAACACCAGGAAACATACAGGGATCCCAAAGGGACGTGGGTCACTACTATGATCTTTACTTGGAGAACTGCGGTAGTGATCGAAGACTCAGTAAGACGTGACAAGGTGGCAACAAACACCTGAGTTTCAAAAAGCCTTCCAGATCAGAGGATGAACCGAGGTGAGAGGCCTTGACTGACGCTCCATCAGAGCTATCGCAGCTTGGAAGCTGCATTTTCCTGAACTTTTTATTAGAGTAATTAATGGAGCCAGTTACACGGCATGCACAGCTATCTGCTGCTACCAGTCAGCCATTTAAGATACAGACATTTCCAGAACATGAAAAACTGATCTGGTCCAACTTATTGGTTATGATTTAGATACTAACCCACCTTTTTCTTCTTACTTTGCACTTACACTGTCCAATTTGGTAGCTACTAGCCACGCACAGCCGTTAAAATTGAGTTCATTAAAACAGAATAAAATTAAAACATCAGTTTATCAGCTACCTAGCCACATTTCAAATGCTGAACAGCCATATGTGGCCAGGAACGACCAATCGGACGGCGGGGACGTCCAGCAGTGCTGGGAGTTCTGCTGGACAACCGTGCTCTGGACCAGTGCAGAGGACCCCACTCTCCTGGACCCAGATCTGGACAAATTCCCTTTGAATTTCAAGTTCGGTGTCTACATTAGCACTTGTACATTAAGTTGTTTGGTTACAGGCAATTCTTTATTTCCATGTTCGTCCTTAAAACACATACACACATGCACATATCACCTAATCTTTTAACCCAAACTTTAACGATCTGGCCTCATCTGTCCCAGCGCAGCCTACTCAGCAATCCTGATTAATGCTTGTTGTCAAAGTCACCCAAATCTTTGTTTCCTCTGCTCTGAGTCAATAACGTAGGAGCAGCTTATTCTCTCTGCCACTGCCCCCTCAGACGTGAAATGGGAGTGAAAGGGGAAAACTCATATTTACTTCGGGGGTTAGCGGGTCCTCTACTCTCTCTCAGTGATGAAAACCAAACAAAAAGCTAAATGCTATCTATCATTAGAAACGTTAGCATAATATAGCAGCAAGGACTGACTTGACATTACCAACTAGCTATGTGTAATAGGTGTTTTTCACCCAGGGTGATATCAGCTCTATCTTTCAATTTAAAATAGTCTAAACTTTTGAAGTGGTGAGCAAGTCCCACCAGATGGTATTCAATCCAGGTACTTCCACGGGTTATCGAAGCAAAGCTCCAATCAGCAGCATTCAGCGACGTGGATTTTTAAAACAGTTGTGCATGCTGTTACTGCTTCAAAAGAAATTAATACACTTTTTGTTTGAAACCTCCTTGGTTCGGGTAAGGTTGTTTTAAATAACCCTAAAGGGATCAAGTAAGACGTCAAACTTACCTGAATTATATACTTACCATTAACTGCAACACTTAAAAAAAACCCCACAAACCTAACAAGCTTGTTCATATCTTAGCATTTTTATTCTACTTTATAAATGTTCAGTTGTGGCTAATTTTACTCCATGTATTTTAACTCTTTGTATATGCAGGCACAAGACGTAGTATTATGTGCATCAAGGAACACTTTTTGGAGGATATATTTACTATCTATTGACACCAGGTATGGACACAGGTACTATCTGAATCTATACTCCTGGTCTGGTGCTTACTCTATTCTAAGTATTAGGGACATAAACCAATCTTGGAGTGTAGAGTTTAGATGACAAAGAGAACCTAGAATTTTGAGATTCAAACCTAATAAAAACCTCTGAACTGTTCTGGCAGGAGGGAAAAAAGAGAGGAAAGGAATCCAACAACAAAGAATTTTTTATGGAAGCTGTCCGGGGCTGGCCCACACTATCCACGTGTGACTGCCGTCGAGAGAAGAGAGCAGTCTCCCCACAATTTCATGAGGGCTCTTTAATTTTGACAAAGCTGCATGAACTAGAAATTAGCACAGAGGTACATGGCAAGAAGAACTCACTGCAAAATCCTTTTTGTTATTTTATTTTTCGCTAAGTTATTGCTATATGTGTACAGAGCATGAGGTACTGACTGAAAACATACAGACTCCAATGCACCAATCAGAACTTGGAGGAGTCATTACCGTGGTTCTAATGAACTTCCACGCCTATTTTAGACTATTCCCGTTGTTTAGTTTTGAACGGGAGGTCACTGGTGTGCACTCAAACAACTACAAATACATCTCTTCCTTTCGGCCTGCAGGGGTTCATTTTCTGTTTGGTTTTATTAACTGCGTGCTTCTTTACATTTGCATTACATCTGTGAATGTAAGTCGAAGGGTATGCCCGCATTCAAGTATTCTGTTTTTTCATTTATTTCCTGTAGAGTGAAACAATTTCCAAATACACATACAAGCATGAGTTGATGTTAAGTAAGGGACCTGGTCCCCCTGCTCCCCCTTCCTTGGTACATGCTAACCTGACATACAATAAAAACTTTCTCTTCCCTACCCATGCTGTGCTTGCTACTTAACAGTCGCTGCTTTCTGAACTTGATATTTAATACATGCCATATACGACTTCTCACTTGTCCTTGACCTCGTGAACCTTTAGTGACTCCCTATGACTGCCCAAATTCCCAAACGCTCTGTCGTGCATGGGGAGGCTTCCACACGCTGGCCTCTCGCTACCTTTGTGGTTTTATTTCCCTCTCCCTCATTTCCCGAAATCCACGCTTCAGCCACACAGCCTCCTATTACCCGGGCACACGCTTACTTTTTCCACTCCATGCTGTCACTCACACTGTTCTCCACACCTGCGATGCTCTTTTTCCCTCCGCTCGTCACTGAAATCTCACTTATCTGTCAAGGCGCTGCTCAAATGCCACCTCCTTTATGAAGTACTCTCTGATCCCTCCACTCAAAATGACTCTGTCCTCTGACATTTTCACAGCTCTCTGCCGGTACGTTCATTTATTCTTCTTTGTTAGCTGTTTGCATCCTCCTCTCCTTTTCTAAAGCTTTTAAATTCTTGAAGACAGAAACTCTGTCTTGTTTGTGAATCGATCCTCCACACCGCCTAGCGCAGTGCTTGCATGTAATAAAAACGCGGTGACTTTACAGAATGAATGAAAGTAATTACAGTAAACCAGATTCTAGGCAGGGACCATTACTGCCTCTTTGTATACCAGCATCTAGCACACAGAGAGTACTCAATAAACAATGCTGATTGTTTACTGTAAAAACAAAACCCAAAAACCTGGAGGATCTTTTGGCTTTTAACATTAAGCATCTGCATTACATAAAACAACATAATATAAAACAAGCTTAACCAGATCAATCAAATTTATCAAGTGGGCTCCAGGTGGAGAGATGTCACACAGCACTGTTTTGGGGACAGGCCTAGGGCCCTCACCATCACCACCTCAAAGCAGTACATAATTCAGATTATGCCGGGAAGGGAATAGCTATTGTAAGCGTTACTTATTTTCTCTGATTAGTACGACATGAGACGTTACTTGAAGAGAAGGCTTCCAAGGGTTATCGGAGAAAATTCCTGTGCACCAGAAAATAATGATGCCTACCACACTCTTTCCAGGTAAATACCTTCTGATCAAACTGTACTTTGGAAAGAGAACAGCCTAATACAACTCTGTTTAAGAGTCCAACAAAGTAATCAGGTAAACAATCTTTTAGAAGAAGGATAAGTTTTGGTCAGGGGCTTTAAAAGTCAGTGTGAATACCTAGTTTTCAAACAACCACGGGGTGAAGATTCAGGTAAACACTTTGTAGGCTGCTCTAACTATCTGATTCACAAAAGGGATTCTTCATTTCTCCTCCTTCGGCATTTTATGTAACGTCGGCACTTCTTTTTTTGGTATTGCATGGCGGTACAGAAGAGCAGAGGATGGAGAGGTTTTTCAGCCAGAACATCTGGGTTCAAATCTTGGCTCTACTTACACATGGCCTACATGATTTTACGTAATTACTTAATCTCTCTGTGCCTTAGTTTTCTTTTCTTAAAAGAAAGAGAAAATAATAATAATGATGACAACAACAAGGACAACATCTTCCTTATTAGGGATGGGGTGAGGGTTATGTACGTTATACACATAAAGCACTTAGGAGAGTACCAGTCTAGAGTAGCCTCTATGAGATGTTACCTATCTTTAGTATTTTTATAAGGAATGCATTCTTCACTTGCAAAATGTTGCTTACGAACCAGCCCAAGGTCCACAAAAATGGTAACTTTTCCTTTACCTACAACGATACAGTGAAGACTTGGTATTGGTGGGTCAGAGATATCCACATTTAAGCTTCAATCATATGCAATAATGAGTGTACTAAACGTGAATGTGTATTTTTTCTGGGGAGGGGGATCCAGAGCTTTCAAGAGAGTCTTAAAGGGGTCTGTGACCTCCAAGGATCAACAACCACTGCTCAACTGCCCCATTTTAAAAGCTGTGCCCATATTACATCTAAGTGTGTGGAGATCAAGCTTGCATAATTTTCTTACCTGAAGGTCATTCCCAAATACGTCCTTTTGTGTGTCTGGACTGCCTCACTACCCTCACGTTCTCTGCCGTTAAAATGCCCTCCGCAGTAAAGTCGGTTGTACAGCTACACCAAGTCAGAATGTTATTAAGCTTCGACTCCTTAGTGCTAGTTCTGACCTGCAGCTTCCATTTCAGGTTTCCTTCAGTGTATTAGAGCAGATTCATATTCTCATGAATATGGACTTAGAAATGAATATTTTGTTTCTATGAATAATGGAAATATATCACCCTTCTAACTGCCTCTTTCTACCTGGTCCCAAAGGCACTGATCCTGTAATATTTCCATGCTTAATTGCTAAGAATTCCAGAAAAACAATTTTAGAAGAGGTGAAGTTACACAGACTTTTAGAACAAGCTCAAATAAATATTTCAAGAAATTCAAAATAAGACTTTACTTCTGTTCTTACATAGAGATGCAATTTTCCTTTGTCAATGACTACCTTTCCTTCCTTTTTGAACAGGTGGTAAAGCATTTAATTTCTGCTCCTTAGTAATGTTATTTCCTTTTACAAATGAATTTCAAGTGATTCTTATCCTAATATAATATAATATAATATAATATAATATAATATAATATAATATAATATAAAAAAGTAACCAAAATAACTTTTGTTTAGAGCTAGTTAACTTAATACAGTCTGAAACAAGACTCAGTTCACATGGCCAGTGACACGTGGATCTACCACACAGAGCCTGCAGAACCCCACCCACACTTTACCTGTGACGCGGTCAGACTGGGAGAGGGTGCAGCTGACTGGGCGTGGTGGTGGTGGTACTGCTGCTGCTGCTGTAGCTGCTGTAGTGGCTGCTGCTGTGCTGTTTGTAGTTTGTTTTCAGATTGTGGCAATGGCTGTATTTGGAACTTGTCTGGTTGTTCTTGCTTTACCATCAGGTTCTTCCGTAGCTGTTCAACTACTCGTTTCTATGAAATGAGAACAAAAAGAAGTAAAACCTATCAGAATATTGTCTTACCAGCTGTAGAGAAATATGCAGCAGTCACATGCCTCTGACATCTTTAATCTAAAACTTGTTACAACAAAAGTTTACAGATATGACAAATAAGGAGAAACCCATGGCATAAGAAACATTTTCATACATAAAGGGAAACTGAGGCATGCACATGAGAAAAGTTAATGGAGGTCACCTAGCAGAGCTCAGACTTCTTGACTATGATTAGCTGAGCATGCGAGGCTGGAAGGGCAGGACAGTAGAGCACAGCAGTGAAGATGTGACTCTGGAAACGTAATGCCTAAATTCAAATTTCAGTTTTGCTATTTACCAGTTAATATGACATTGGTCAAGTTACTTAACCTATGTATGGCTCAATTTCCTGTCCTGTAAAATGAGGCAACTAACAATATCCTTAGGGTTCTTACAAGTACCAAGCCAGCTGCTAAATGTAGAGTCCTCAGAACTGTTACTGACACATTGTTGGTCATTTTTCTTCTTGCATCTGACAGTGTAGATACCAGCCATACTAATTTTTGTTAATCAAAAAGTATCGTGTCTCGGGTGGGGGGGGTGTGTGGGGGGAAATGGAAACTGTAATTGAACAACAATAAAGTAATTAAAAAAAAAAAAGTATCGTGTCTCTATCCCAGATTCAAACATTAAATAGACTTTTAAACAAAGAACACTTGATCTCATAAATATGCAATATAAACAATAGACATTCTCTTTATTGATTTTTTTGGGGGGAGACAGAGAGAGACAGACCTTGATTTGTTGTTGTACTCATTTATGCCCTCACTGGTTGATCCTCGTGTGTGCCCTGACCAGGGATGGAACTCACAACGTTGGATATCAGGACAATGCTCCAACCCTCTGAGCTGCCGCCAGGGCCTACACATTCTAAATCACTGAAACGTGTAACCCATGAACTGGGCTTCTTTGCTGGGCTAGGGTCTGTAGAAATGCGTACATTTGTTTAGGCAGAGCAGGGATTTAGTTACGCGGGATGAAAAGTTTAAGGTCTGTGGAATTTTCTAGACCTTGTTCAAATCCAAGAAAATGTGTACCTGAATACCTTCATTACTATAGATTACTGTGCAAAATATAAATGTATTATAACATATAATATGGTAAGTATAATGTACTTACTAAATATTATATACAGTAATGTATTACGTTATTACATATAGTACACTCAGCAGAATGTAAGTTCCATGAGGGAGGGACTTTCCCTCACAACCGGACCCGGGGCTAAGTCAGCGTCCTCACTCTCTTCACACGACACACAAAGTGACAGGACCAGAGGCCGGCGGGGGCTCAGACAACACACAGGGACCATTTGGGCCAGACTTGGGTTCTGACTCTCCTGCTCTCACGGCTGAAAGAAAGTATAAACAGCACCCCTCTCATGTACTTTCAAGCAAGTTTGCCAATTAAGGTTTGTTATTTCTGATAAAAACAGACTGCCACTTTCTAATATAGACTATGAATAGAGAAAAGGAAGTGAATAGAGATCTTTAAATAAAGAGTTAAGTGAAATCAGAGAGCCAGGTTGATTTTCAAATTCCTGCTTATGATTCTAACCAACTTCATTGCACGTATTCTCTAAAGAATCCAAACCTGCAGGCTGCTTGCTTAACATATTTGAATATTAAAATACTTACAAAATGGATTTTTAAAAAGTTTAAGTCCATGTAAAATACACCCTTGAAAGAATTTTTATTAGTTTTATTATTGACTTTTTTTAGGTAATGAAAATATCATGTAAAGGCCATTTTTTTGGGGAAAAGGCTGCTACACTTTGTACTTTGCTAGCACTTCTCCTTTCAGTTGTTAAACATTAGGAAGAAAAAAACGGATGCAGAGTCCAATGTCTTTACAGAAACCATCTGCAGAATAATAAAAATGCAAATTAATAAAAATATCAAATGCTCATAAAAATTAACTTTCACATCTTCAAAGTCCTATTTCTCAAGTACAAATGGCAGAGAAACTGAACCGATACAGCTCAGGAGGAAGGGAGCAATAGTGGGGGTGCCATGGGTTAATTCTGAGTGTCACAGGGAGATTTTATTGCTCGGTGACTGCCAGACATTTAACAATGAAATAATTAGTTAGAGGGGCTTCAGTCCCCCTCCAAAACATATTAATCAGCATTAATCAAACATAACAACAAGCAAGCAAAAGTGGAACACAGCAGTGAAGGAAAGGGACTTCAAAACCTTTATTTAAAAAAACCCAGCTCAAATAGGAGGAGAGAAACCAGGAGAAAATCATACAACACAAATGTAACACCTGCCAAAAAATAAACTTTGAACAAAAGAGCACAGGAAATTAAATAATTACTATACCAGGTGCAAAAGGAAAGGGTGTCTGTCTCCTCTACAGCCATCCTTAGGAAATACAGTGTTCTCTACTGGCTGCCTAACAGGGGTGAACCACAAGCAAGAAACAAAGCCCGGAACCCACTCCCAGTGCTGTGTACAACAGAAGGGAACAGTAGGGGAAGGAACGAGAAAGGGACGCAGGCTAGAGTACTCTGCAGCCATATGGCTGGAGCAAGGTGACGACCAATCAGAGGCAGACTCAGGAAAGTGGGAGTAGTGAGTCACAATGCACTCACAACTGTTCCTCCCCCAGGGCCCGAAACAAAGCCTGTGCAACTTGTGGGGGGTGGGAGCGGGGCAGAAGGGTTCGAAACGCTCGCACTCTTACATCAGTCCTTGAGAGGAGGGGAAAAGAGAAGAAAGCGAAGGAAAAGAAAGAGCTGGGTAGCTTGGACATGGGTCAGATCATAGGAGCTGGGTAAAGTTTTCTTTGAAAGAAGGCTCTGGTATACTTCAGAATGCTGCTCAGAGATGCATGGCCCCTCCCTGCACGCCTTGCTGTGTTTACCAGAAGATTAAAAGAACATCAAGTGTGTAGTTGTACATGTCTATGAATTTTTTTTTAAATCAAGATTTAGGGGAAGTACTGATACCTTCTATAACTTAAGTATCTATCACTGCATTCTGAAAACCTACCATCTAAAGTCAGGGGACCCCTGGCTGGCGTAGCTCAGTGATTGAGCACCTGCCTGTGAACCAAAACCTCGCCAGTTCGATTCCCAGTCAGGGCACACGCCTGGGTTGCGGGCCAGGCCCCTGGTTGGGGGCGTGGGAGAGGCAACCAACTGATGTTTCTCTCTCACATCAATGTTTCTCTCACTCTCTCTCCCCCTCCCTTATCCTCTCTCTGAGAAGAAGTAAACCAAGTCTTTAAAAAATAAATGAAGTCAGGGGAGCTCTGCAGTGGAGGTGCTCCTTAGATGTGCAGAGCCTCTGCACACGTTTGGGGACTGGCTAACGAAGGACAGCTGCTGAGTGAGTCTGCTGGCCTTTCTAGGTCCCTCAGTCCAGTCTTACTCTCATTCACTCTGGCAGACCTGAAAGTCACATTAACTCCAGCAGGACCCTGATCTGGGTCAGTACCAGCTGTGGAAGGCAGCACCAGGCTAAAGCTGTTATTTTTGTAAACCTTAGCCGTGTGGTGTCAAGTAAAGCTCCTAAGCATCCTCTTATCTCCACAGAAGGGGAGCCTATACTTCTACTATTACGTGTTTTAAACAAAGAAATCAACTTCTGCTGGCCATTAAGGAAGGCTATGATGGCATAAACAATTTGATATTTTCAATGTTATCCATGTATAAAGGAGAGCTTTAAACTGAAGCTTTGCCATTCGTCATTCATAGCAAGTTAATGAGTTAAAGGGGGGCAAAGATGAAAGAGGAAAAGCTGGAAAGAATGAAGGCAGAAGGGAGAGAGAAAAGGTATAACTTATCATCTTCTCTCCTTAATGCATTTCATATAAACAATGCACAATGTGCCAGGCGTCCGGAGCGGCTACTGCCCACCCCCTCCAACCCATCTGTCAAGAAGGGCTCCATACACCCAGACGTAATCCCCAGCCTCAGATTCCCTTGACGCTGGCATCACTAGGTTTCATCAGCGCTTGTTCAGGCAGAAGAGTTCACAGAGCCTCTGACACTTCAAGTCACAGTTTCTGAGACAGGTAGTCACAGTGATCAATACTGTGACATTCAGTGATGTTATCAATGCGTTCACATGACAGCAAGACAGATCCCAAAGAAAAATACAGAAGTTTATGGGTCCAATTCAAGAGAAAATCAGGTTCTTCTTCTCTTAAGCCAGCACGCCAAGTTCCAGGGCCTTGGTTGGCACAGGAGATGAAGAGATGGAAGGACAGCCCCCAGCCCTGCAGTCAAACCACCAGTTTCTTGCTGTCAAACTCTCACAAATTTTAGAAAGATTCTCTCGAAAGGAACTCCAGGCACAAGGCCCTGTCCTTCTGGATGCCGGTGCTTTAAGTCTCTGCTCTTCTGCACTGTCAATCACTAGTCATTCCACCTCTTTGTGTTCTAGTCGATATTATGTTTTATATTAATTACGAGAGGGCCACAGCCACTCAAAATTCCTTAAAAATGCATCTTTTCCCCCCTCCATGAATCAACCATACAATCTAAAAATATAACCTGCACCCTTCACACCAGGGGCTGATAGAGACTTACACAGTCAGACAATCCAGAAAGTCAAGGACAAATCTTACCTATCTTCACACCTACAACAGAGTGAAACACTTTCCCATGACTTCCGACTCACCAACTACTCAAAGGTAACTAGGGAAACTAACATTTTTGTATGCAGAAAATAACGTGAAGAAATTCACATTTGTTGACCAAGTCCGAATTTATTCAAAGCAAGAAAAACTTCCTATTGCCCGACTGAAATTCAATCACTGCATTTAGGAGTAGCACCAATATTCATCAATGCTGAAGATACAGCAAGAAGACCTGATGAGTCTTCAGGGCGCGGCAGGTAATCACCCTCCTCTGAAGAACAGGGTGTGTGTTACCGGCACAGCAATGACAAAACTGCCACCCAAAGTAAAAGGTATGTGCTGGTAAATTAAGTGAAGGTTCCACCATTTCACGAAGTAAAACACAGGGAAGAGCAATAAACTCAAAACAAGCGCCTTCTTAATGCAATAAGTGAAATTCAATGAGAGAATGGGCACTGAAGTTGCTAAAAGGAATGTTCCAACGGAGACACGCAGGCTGGGGTTCTGACAGGAGGGGAGGGGGGATATTGGTGGCAGCAGCTATAAAAATATACTTAACTAAAAATAACTGTGTTTTATTCATTTCGTAAGGCATTAGAAGGTTGCCCCAAACTCTCTAATATCCCATTTCGGGGTGAGTATTAACATATGGCTTTTAACCTTTTAAAACCTTTTTAAAGGAGAGATGCCCTTTAAAAATGCCACCTGGATGAAAGAAGTGGTACCTACAATCTCATCTCATATAGTGAATTGCATATGTTGTCTACTGAAGAGGATTTGTTTAGTCTTGGTGAGCTGGGAGCATAATTATTTTATAGCTCCGCAAGGTGTCATAGAATCTGCACAGTACAGTATAAATGAATTAAGGAACAGCAGCAGTTGGAATTATCAGAGTTTATTTTCGATAAAGTTCAAAATTCTCTACATAGATGCTTAACAGATGGTGGAGAATGCATATGTCATGGTACAGATCAGATTTTGGCTTACTTTTTTAATTAAAAAATATTCTTTAGGGTTTACTCCTCAAAACACACACACACACACACACACACACAGATATTTATATCAATAGGTTTTACATCCCATCTCCACAGGAAAACAGACTTTTGATTCACATGAATAGGATTTCTATCCCATCTCCATGGGGCATTAGCCCCTTTATGTGATGCCCTGATTGAAATGCAGGGTACGTCCTTCTAGTTTAGCTCACGCACGCTCTAACAGGCGGACTCGGCCCCACCTCCCCTACTCCATATGCGGGGCTACGAAAGACAGCTAGGACTGCTGCAGTCAGACTCCCGCCTAAACGGAGAGACCCTCCCAAGAAACTGGGGATTGCCTGTAGCTGGTGCAAACACGAAAGGGCACAGCTGTTGTACACAAGAGAGCTGTGTGACATCCCGTACGGAATGCACTCAGAAGCTAGCGCCCAACAGTAAAAACACACAGACTGAAAAAGAGCGCTGCGTGCTGGAGCGGAAGTTGCGGTACATGTCTCTACAACAAAAGGCCGAGGGAGCCAAAGGCAGAACCCAGTTGGCTTACACTGAAGTTCTCTGCACCTCTTTGAAGAACTAACCTGCACTGTCCTGCCTGCTTCAGAACAACTCTGAGGATCGAATGAATTAATGGTGAAGAAAGCTTAGGACACTGTTGAGGGCAATGTGAAAATAAGGGCTGAAAACCACAGAATAATACAATTTCTCTAGCATGAGTTTTTAACTCAGAGCAACAGCTAACTAAATGTGACTTTCATCCCTAGTGTCAACCGTGTTTCAATCACTGGATTTTTAATATGGTTAGTTCCAACTCCTTTTTAAAATGAGAATTGCCCAACGTACAGGATTAAGAAAAAGAATGCTACCTGTTGCCTTTTTATTTCAGAAATTAAACATATTGGGAATACTTCCCTGTGTAGAAATCTAAGTACAGCCCAGATTCCCTGCACCTCTATAGTGGTTCGGGGCTATATTTTGAATGCATAAAATAGATGTCCAATTTAAATGTAATCTGACCCAGCAAAGATCCTAGAAACAGTAATGAGGACAGCAGAAAAAAATGTAAGAACCATTTATAATCTGCATAATTTAGCTACTTGCTAATATAAGATAGTGCCTGAATCATTGTGTTTACAACACACAATGAGATAGGACATGGAGGCTATTAATTTGTAAATGCAGCTGCACTTCAGCAAAATGCATGCCCTTCTGGAACTACCTGTTAGAGACCTGCATCCCCAGGCTCTGCCCTACAACTCAAAAGGCGGCACCGCCCTGTGGATGTCAGCTGTCCCCCACACTGCAGAAATTTTCTCACTGCGCTGCCCTGAAGCTGCTGTGCTTTTCCTCACAGAAGAGCTGTGATGGGAAATGGCTGCACAGTAGCTGTCTCGGACACGCTGGATGTGAAAACACAATCTGAGCACCATACCGATCCTACAGTAGGGTGCGGGGAGGAAAAGCCCTATCATTTACGGAACACTGCTCAGACAAAGCAGACTGTTTTGCCTTCTCCAGCCCTGGGTACAGTGTGAGATAATAGAGGAAACGCTCTCTTCACAGAAACTCAGGACAGAATCGGAAGCTCAAAGAGGCAAATATGACGGATTATTTAACCAAACTCTACACCAAATACAAATACTAAAACATGGATCGATCATTTCCCAGGGTGAGGATACCTTTTAACAATCCTCAGTTCTGCAGCTTTCCTTAAGAGAGAGAAAAAAGACACCCAATGGTATTAGAACAATATCCTATACATGTCAGGCCGGATACACTGGGTAGAAAAGAATCTATGGTGAAATGCAGTATTTTCCTCACATTTAAACAAAAGTAAGTTTCATGCATGACTAACACTGATATTTTGAATTGGGAAGTATTTTAACAAAATCCTGAAAAACATGATTTTTATCATCTACTATCAACACACGGATTTTAAAAAATTCCAAAGCTACTGAATGAGTAACTCGTAATTTCACAAAGAATTCAGTATTTCAGTAGTCTAATTTATCATGGAAGTATTTGCTACAATCACCTGAAGAGAAAAACGAAGTGCTACAGATTTACTTTCTGACAAGACCCACAGAAAACAACACAGAGGGAGAGCACTTCTATCACCTGCCTGGGCTGCCAAGATGAGGGACGGGTGACTTCAAGGGAGTGGCTCTTCCAAGACAGGTGATGAAGGATGACCTGCGCTCCCCTGTGTTTGGTCTGGATTACGGGAACCTGAACTCATCTTTCGTAACTTCAGAGCAGGCTTCCTTTTTTGTTTTACATTGTCAGTACCAGAAATTGTATTAAAGAGATATACAGAATCAGCAAAACAGAAGCAAGCATGAGTAATTTCTTAATGAAGAAAAAAACATTTAAAAATTTTGGTATTTTATTAAATCTCAAGTGTGAAAAAAAATTTTCACTCTGAAAATCACTAAATAAAATTGACACATCACTGTATGTTCAAGTTCAAGTATGCATGCACATACACCATATCCTCCAAGTTTCGGAAAAAATCGAACGGCTGCAGTAAAAAGGGTTTGTTACTTTTATCTTCCTTTAGTTTACTTTTTAGTAGTGAAGGTGTAGCTCACTTTTTTACTATACTACTCTCCAGTTTCCTCATCCAACAACATTACTGAGGTGCAGATTCTTAAGAGGACACTGAACTGAAGTTGGTTCCTTGATTATTAAGAAAAATCAACACTTTATTTTTTAGAGCAGTTTGAAGTTCACAGTGAAACTGAGTGGGAAGTTCAGAGAACTCCCACGTGCCCCTGGCCCTCACTCACAGCCCGCTCAGGGTCCACGTCCCGCCAGGGCGGTGCATCTGCTAGACTGATGCACCCACACGGACACGTCATCATCACCCAAAGTGCACACACAGGTTTTACTAGGGTTCTTTCACTCTGCATGTTATACGTGGGTTCTGACAAATGTATAATGACCTATGTCCATCAACATAGCGTTGCACGAAATAGGCTCACTACCCTAAAAATTCTTTGTGCCCTGCCTATTCATCCCTCTCTTCCCCCAACACCTGGCAACTAGTTATCATTTTACTGTGTCCATAATTTTGCCTTTTCCACAACATCATTTGGAATCACAATGTAGGCAGCCTTTTCTGATAGCCTTCTTTCACTTAGCAATACGCATTTAAAGTTGCTCCATGTCTTTTCATGCCGTGATACCTTGTTTCTTTTTGGTGCTGAATAATATGCCATTGTCTAAATGTACCACAGTAGTTCTCCGGATTTTTACACACAGTCTAGTGTGGCAGCTGCTGAGTCTATAATGGTTACAACAGAAACAACAGCTATAACATCAGATAGATATCACCTGCCACCTAGGACACTGAGGCTCTGAGCATCTACATGACTTGACCCAGGTCTCAAGTTAGGGAGAGAGTCAGACTTAATAGTTCCACTTTCTGATATCTAATTCCATAGCCCCCACCATGTATATACTACACAATATAGCAAACCACAAAAGAACCTAGGGCAAAATAAAGAGAGGCAGTATTATGCAGTAGAAACAATACAAAGGTCAAGAAATATGGGTTCTGGTCTCACCTATATTATTAAACTAGGTTTGTGACCTTCAGGAAATTATTTACCTTGGTCTCAGCTCCTTCTTTTTTTAAAGACTTAATTTATTATTTTTAGAGAAAGTGGAAGGGAGGGAGAGAGGGAGAGAAACATCAATGTGTGGATGCCTCTTATGCATCCCCAACCAGGGATCTGGCCTACAACTCAGGCATGTGCCCTTGACTGGGAATCGAACCAGGGATCTTTCAGGCTGACACTGAGTCCACTGAGCCACACCAGCCAGGGCAGTCTCAGCTTCTTCACTCAGTCTCCAACATTTTCTGCTTAAAATTCTATGAATCTCTGACTGTCGAGAATACAATCTCTTGATCTGCACCTTCTACCTCTATAAATAAGCACTGTCTACAGAAGACTGATGCTCACAATGATGATCTTAACACACTACAAAGAAGCTAAATTAAAGAATGGTTTCATTCAGGGATGGAGAATTCACAGGCAGGTAATGTACGTGAGTGAAGCTGGCCAGCTACAACATACTAAGGAGTGATGGGGACTAAGGTCAACTGGAGAGGGAATGCCCTGTCAAAAGGCACTAATGTAAAAACTGCTTTTAATGTTTTGAGTCAAATAAAATATCTTTGCTGGTTAGATTAAGCCCGTGGGCTACCAGCTTTCAATTCCTAGACAGTAATTACATTTGCTAAACTGTAGTTACCAGGAGAGGAATCAACCATTCCTTAGAAAAATTTTCGAACAATAGGAGGCGAGTCAAAAGGATTTCAGATAACCAGAAAATTAAAATGGCTTTCCGGTTGATCAAAATTTTACTGCCATAAAGACTGGGGTGTGACTTTTAGTGGGAAGAGGCACAATTATAAAAAACAGGTATTCAGTGGGTACTGAGGAGAGTATGGTAAGATAAAACATCTGAAGATGAAAGGGAGACAGATAACTGTACATGAAATAGAAGGTAAGAATGAAAATTTCAGTAATAGCATGTTCCATAACTGTGCCAACTTTATCAGAACAGTTTAAAAGTACTTACAGAGCACGTTAACCCCTCCCCATCTGACATAAGAACGAGCTGGAATCAGTTTCTCTATCACTGAACTGCAGCTGTCTTCAGGGCTGAGGAAAGCAGCTGTTTAAACAGCCACATTGTAGAGGTCAGAAAAATGAGAACTACCTTGTTGAAGCTGCCCAGGGAATTCTAGTAAGCAAAAATGTAATAATCAGATCTGGAACCCAACCAGAACACTAGAAACATCTCCTGCACTTAATTGGTTCTTGTTTCTGAATACTGAGATTTTTCAAAATCATTTACATGATTAAGAAGAAAGGAATTCATGTTATAAACATATGGATTATTTAATAATTTTTCAAGAATCCTATTTTCTCAGTGAACCCTAAATGAACCTTAAATGGAACCCTAAAAGGAAACAAGTATTTTCCTAATGGTGTGACTTTTTTTTAGCTTCAAGTAATTATATGATTATACAGCTCTTTATGATTATACATTTTCACACCCTCTTATCAAATAAGATTCTCACAATTAATTGTGTGGGGTGGATTAAGGTCACTGTCATGTCATTGACTCAGGCAGGGAAATGAAGGCACGTGGTAACTGCTGACCAATCAAAAGTTGCACAGTTACCTATCAGTAAAATGGGCATTAGAATATGGAATCCCTATACTCTAGGGGACTAGTTTGAATGAAGCTCTGTTCACTGGACAAAGGCTGGAGCTCATTTGTCTGAGCCAACTCTTCTGGGGCTGATAGGAGACTGGTTGATATCCAAGTGGACAGACTGAATACAGAGTATACGGGGGTGGGGAGCTGGGCCAAGGGGGAGAGAGGTCCTTTGCTGGACGTCCGTCTCTAGATACAATAAACAGCTAGAATTAAAGACAGGCTGTTGAGAGCCAAGGAAGCAGAGTAACTTGTCCAAGAAAGTGAAGGGGCCAAGCAGGAGGGGAGCCAGAGGATGCAGTCAGGACAGGGGACAGGGCAGTCGCAGATGAGGCAGGGACAGCTCCAGAGATGGGTCTGGAACAATTACACCCATCATGTCCATTTGGAGATGAAGCCCCTATAAACTGCTCTGAGCACTTTATAGCGGCGCTGGAAATGTTCTTAAAGGGACTGTGCAGTGCTGGGTAACTTGCTCCAAAATGCCCGAGACTGTATTTCTGTCATCAAAGATACTCTCTCTGGCAGCTGAGCAGGGATACACTCTGGAGCCAATCCAAAAGAAGGATATGCTTCCTCCTCTATGAAGTATGATGGACATTTTTAAGATTCTGTGTCTAGCCTTCCAGCCTCAAGCCAAAAACTTCAATTCTGGAACGACTTCAATTTAATAAATGGAATAAACGCTGGCAACATTTAAACTGGTAAAGTGTTGGGTTCCAGTGGGTTTTTAAAGGGGGGAAATCACAGCAAACTTTACTTACCAGCCACTAATATAAAGCTAGGTTTAAAATTTTAATTCACTAACAGACTTACCTTACTGCCATAAAAACTATACAGCTATTTGGCTTATAAAATAGAGCACAGAGGATCAAAACCCATATGCAAAGGGGCTGAGAAAGTAACATAAACCACACAGAGAGGTTTTAAAATCAGCCTCTCTGCCTTCAGAGCCGCTACTAGAAGTCCCGGCGGCCCCTCCCCCACATCACACAGGACCAAGGCTCAGTCGGTAAGACTGCTGTGCGAGTGACACAGCTGTCACTTGTGCCTGTCCCCACAGGCCTAGTGTATGTGATGCTGCGCTGACTTACCTCGCCAAGAGTGCTTATGCCTTAAACTTGGTAAGAACAAGATGTCGGGGTTGTGCTGGTGCATCACTCTGCAAACACCGTACTTCAACTCCACGCTGAGCTGGCAAGAGCGCTAGCTCCACCCAGCTCTGCGGTCCGGCTCCCCTTACGCTTCGCATGTTCCGGTGGCAGGACAACCGCTACATTCACTGGCGACGTGACACACCTCTAAGGCAGATTCGTCTAGTCACCACACCCTTGATTCTTCTGTCCTTGTTCCTCCCAGCTGTGCTTTTTTTTTTTTTTTTACTAAATATTTCCTTTGACATTTTCAACCCAAGGACAAAAGGACCTAACTCCATCTTGAGACCATTAGAAATGTAAGCTCTGTGCTACACGTAGATCCCGACAGAAAGACCTGTTAGACAGACAGCGCCGAGGCAGCCTACAGCCCACTGTGCTTAGATGCTGATAACGAAGAGGTGATTACCCCCATCCCTGTTAAAAGAACCCAGCTGACCAAAGGAGGGCTGTGAGGGCACGTGCGATGGGCCTGCTTGGAGAAAGCAGGGGTATTTGTCATCCGAGGGGTACAGTACGGCGGACTGCTTGTGTGCAGGCTGTCAGCCTTGCCCCTAACCAGAGGGGAGAAGGCATGTTCAGGAAAAGAAAATGGGACAAATTGAGTGGAAAAGAAGAAGTGACATGAAAGTACAATGTTTAACAAGGAGCTCTTCTCGGCGGTCGGTGAAGGTGCTCCTTTCCTAACCGATGCTCCCTGGAACAGGAGGGACTCGTTCCTACACAGGGTGCACACCTATACTTCACCGGGTGTTTGTTTGTGTGACAGTTATACCGTCATAATTTTAGGCGGTTAAACCTCTGCTCCCGGGTTTATAAAAGATCAGAACACTTGTCACTCGGGGTGCAGGTAGAGTGAAACAGAGTTGGTTGAGCAGTTCATTTTTCTTTATAATTACACTCCATTAACCTTCCACACGAGAGCTCCCCTGTGCTTTCACACCAGCAGCACCAACTGGCTGCATTTGATAAGGCTCTACCGAGCCTGCAACACCAGCACATGCAACAACAAGAGCACTTTAATACTGCAGACTTCAGCAGAAGCTGAACGCCGCTCCACCACTCCTCTGCTCATCGGCACACACACTCAGCTCAATTATAAATGCGTAGACAAAAACAAATCAAACACGAGAAGCTGGAAACCAGCAAACAGATGATGGGAGCTTGTTTAAACCAAAAGTGATTCGAGAATCCTCTGATAATCTCTACAATAGTAAGACCAAATTTATCATTATTTTTCTAACCTTTGATAACGTAGCATCTCATAAGAAATGTATTCAATGTACTAAAGCTTACAGGGGGATACAATCACAGGGTGATCTGTACTACAATTAGGTCATCTGGGTGTCTCTAGGCTGCGGGCTGTGAAGGTAGTTTTCTTGCTACAGTATTTCTCCTTATGGATCTTTCAGTAACTCGCTTTTTTTGAAAACTGGTTAAGAATTAGCACTAAGTCTATCTTTATTCTTCTTGACAGTGGCCACGTAAGTAATTTCTCTTTTTGAGAGAGAAAGAGAAGACAGAGAGACCTATTCTGTTAATACCACATTCTCCTGGAGTTTTTAACGCAGTGCCCTGAATGTTACTTTCCATACCCAAGGTGGGTTAGAGCTGTCTCCATCCCGAGCAAAGGCAAGGTGTTACATGCTTGAGCAGAGAGAACAAAAGCCAATTTGGGAAGTAGGTGCTGGCACAATTAACCTTGAATAAGATTATCTGGGAAACAAAAGGTAAGCTATATTTATACCTCTGCCCTAACCAATGGCACTCACAGCCCCCACAGCACCTTGGAGCGAGGTTTCCATGGTAGTTTGTGTTTCTGGGCACATCCCCAGTCACAGTGACCTACGGAAGGTCAACAGGTACCCTGACAATGCTCCTCACTACTAACTCGCTTTCTTTGGCCAATGTATGCACCGAGGATGTTTGTCTATGGTAAGTGTGATCTGACAGAGAATTAAAGTATAGGAACTCAAGTGGTACAGCGTTTCCTTCATCAAATGTTATATTTAAGACACTCTTCAAGAGATACGAAACCACAGCAAGTCTTGTTTCTGAAAATTAATGAGATGCTTAGGACTTCTAAAAGCGTTTGGCAGAGAAATGATTGTTTATATTTACATTTTGAAGATGGATGATTAAATCAGGGAATTCTACTAAACTCTTCCTTTTTCTCTATGCTTTATGTATGAAACGGAAGGATTTTCCCATTAATATTTTTCTTTTCCTTAACACCATAACAAACTTTGGTTATTGTACATCTTTATGACACCACCATGGTATCCTTTTAAAAAATGTTTTTCTTAATGCAAATATCAGATTTGTGCTTGCAACCAAATAAGTCATAATTCTTTAAAACCCAATATCAAAGACATAATTTATTATTTTCTTGCTGCATGTTACCTGCTGGAGCGTTCAGCAGAATGATGTTGAATGATCACATGCCAAAAGATAAAGCCAGCCATGCCTACAGGAAGCAGCTCCCAAAGATGTTGGTTTTTCAATGTCCAGATCCAGTGGCAGTCAGATTTCTCTTCTGCCTAATAATGCATATTTTTCATTTCCAATGAATAGAATTTCTTTCACTAAGCACTTGTTTTTCAGTTTGAAAAGTGGCATTAAAATTCTACTCTCTCTAACCATGTGAGGAACCGGGCTGCAGCCACTCTACCTGCTGGAGACCTGCTGCTCTGACTCATTGTCGGGCCATCTGCTTACGTGTGCCGCTGGTCTCACGGTGCGCATCACCCTGCTGCCGGGCAGGCCTGCCTCGAGCTGCAAACTCATTCCGCAGTTTCCACCTCCCCCCCAGCAATAGGTCCTCTCACCGCAATCTAAACCTACGCTTCAATCAACTCGAGCCAGCCTTTATTCTCCTGCGCTTCTACCAAAAAAGACATACCACCGGTCCATGCACAAGCAGATCGCCCCTGAACACTGGGCTCCCGAGGAAGATGGCAGCACAGTTTTGCTCGTGCCCAAACATTTCAGCACTATCAGTGGCCGTCGGCCTGCCACCCAGGCATCTGCACTGCGGAGGGAGGCTAAAAAGACCACCGAATCCCAGAGGACAGGAGCATAAACTGCAAATCCAAACCATTCCGTCTTCTTTGTTTTAAAGACTGGCAACTTATTCATAGATGGGTTGCCATCTATGTGATTAGCACACAAATTTAAAGCAGCACTAGAAAAGGTTCTCAGAACATCCTTTGAAATCACCCGCAGCTATAAATTTGCTTGCTGTTTTGCACGTATTTCGCTAATCATTCATCTTAGATTTGAAAGGACTTTAGGGCCATGAATAGGGTGGTGGGCAGTATGAGGTTTGAAGAGAATATTTACTGAATATCCTAGAGAGCACACAGTATTGCATCAGATGTTGTGGTATAATATTAAAAAGTTAAATTCTTTAAGTAGTTCATACAGCTACTTCAGGAGATAGAATATACATATGCAAAGAATTACAGTATTTCTTTTAGAGCATTAACAAGCAAAGTTACTGGAAGATTAAATACGTAAACAGAGCAGACAGCAGCAAACACGAAGAGCGGAGTTGCAAAGAGAAGACAAGACCACACCTGGAAGAGTGTACATTTTGAGTAATGCTAAATCTAAGAAAAAAAATGAGACAAAACAAATACAGGGTCCCAGTAAAAATTGTGATTTTGGAGAAATGGAGTAAGGCAAGTTTACATGTTAGTGGTTGATAATAGGTCCCTTAACAGATAAACAAATATGTGCCCAATGAAAGGCATGTAGATACTTCCATTGTGCTCCATTCTTTACATTTAAGATTGTTCTTTGGGAATATATTAATAGAATGTAGAATTATCTATCTTGTTTCTAACAAATGCACATCTATTTTTAGAAAGTAAATTTTAAAATGTGTCTACAGAGGACCAAAAAATGTATTCTTTAGAAGGAGGTGAATCTGTTACTAGCTTGGTGGTTAGAAGAACCCTGTTGATAATGTGCAGAAATATACCTGGAAACATATCCGAACAACTCAAACATTATACTGCTTTTTAGCAACAAGTAACTGGTGATGACAAAGCACAAGGAAGAGTGGGACTCATACCTACATGAGAATTTCTCTATCTTAGTGGGAGAGAAATTCATCGTATTTCATTCTGTTCAAGGTCCCACTGCCTCCAACATGCACAAATGTCTTAACTTTTCTGGTGAGGAAGAGTCACAGCGGTGGTGGACGGAAACGCTTGTCCTGCTTCTGTGCTAAGGCAAAGCCACGACCTCCGGCAAGGCTGGCAGTAATATGACATTTACTAAACAACAGGGAAGACCTCTAGTCTTTTTTTTTTTTTTTAAAGACTTTACTTATTTATTTTTAGAGAGGCGGGAGGGAGAAAGAGAGGGGGAGAAACACTGACGTGAGAAATACAACCCACAAGCCAGGCATGTTCCCTGACTGGGAATCGAACCAGCGACCTTTGTCTTTGCAGGATGACGCCCAACCCACTGAGCCACACCGGTCAGGTGCTACTCTGTTTTAAACAGACACTGAGAAATGGAAATAATGATCTAGGGAAGATTTTAATTTTTAAGTTGACTGAAGAATTGAGGGTAGAATGTTAACCCTCTCAACTGCTTGCTACTTACAAAAAACCAGACACAACAAATAGCACTAATCAAATTATAAGAGAAGACAGCAAACTCCAATAAAGGAAACAACCTGTTTAGCATGAAGAAACTGCTACATCATCTCTCACACTGCGCTGCAAAAACAAATCACTCACTTCTACACTGAATGTCAAGGAATACAGTGTTCTTTGGAAACTGTTGTATATTCTCTTACAGCTAAACCCCACCTCTTACTTCTGCTCTCCTGGGGGCTGCAGTGTCTCTTTCATCAAGATACGACAATATTCACAGCACTGCTGAAGTCACTGCTGAAAATGACCGTTAGTTGAGATGTGGGATTAAAGAAACTACATAATTACCGGTAACTAGCTAACAGTCAAATTGTATGCTATCTAAAGACTTTAATGCTTTCCGTTGAAAAAATAATAGACGTAAAACTGGCCCTGGCTGGTGTGGTTCAGTGGATTGAGCGCTGGCCTGAGAACTAAAGGGTCACAGGTTTGATTCCCAGATCAAGGCACATGGCTAGGTTGTGGGCCAGGAACCCAGTAGCGGGGCACGTAAAAGGCAACCACACATTAATGTTTCCCTCTCTCTTTCTTCCCCCCTTCCCCTCTGTCTAAAAATAAACAAAATCTTAAAACAAAAAACTAACCAAGAATTCATTGAGTACAATTGTGTCATGATTTTAATCCAACCCTTCTGAAACATTCCTATAAGGATATACACACATATGTCAGATTTTCATTATTTGTTTCAGTCAGAGATCACTATTAGTGCCAAAACCTGTGTTTAAATAAGAACTTCACACCCTAAACTTTGAGTAACGCCACATCAATAGTTCAACAAATCTTACCCATCGAACCCGGGCACCTTGCTAACAGAACCGAAAGAACACACCGGACGGACTCACACGGCCGGTGCAGAAGAAACATCACAGAGGTCACGCACGGTTCTGGCCGAGAAGCCAAAGGGTGTGAGCAAGTTGACAACCATCAAGCCAAGGGTTCTGTGACTAGCAAGGTGGTAGCAATGGGGCTCCAGGATGTTTTAGAATCAAGTCCAATGACGGGCCATGAAAATTTCTATTCTGATAAATTACTGTAACGTATTATGCTCAGCCAATGGGCCTGTGGGTTCTAATGAGATAAAACCACATTCACTTGACCTGAGAAATGAACAAGGAGACTAATGCTGAAAGCCACAGTTGTGGTGACTTTGGTGTTTCTGCCACGTGTCCCACAGCTCCAACAGACCAGCTAATAACACGGGGGAGGAAACAAAACGCTGTTAGCTAACACTGCATTTTTATACAGGAAAAGCGTAGAAAGAGAATTAAATGCATTCTTTTTTTTCTCCCTGATGCGTATCTTGCCAGTTTTTCAAGAGAAAAGCTGTGTGCATTGGAGTTAACTGGTACATAGGCCATGGGAGAATAAAACCAATAAGAAACCTTTCTGTTCTGCACTTCACAGGGCTGTCACTCGTACTAGAAAAACGTCACTTTGAAGCCCTGTTTGCATTCCATTTTTAACTAGAGGGAAGAGGATGGAGGTCTTTGGTTTCTATGGCAACCCAGATGGGCCATAATACAAGATACTTACAAATGTTCAATTGCAGGGATGCCAAATCAAATTAAGGCAGAGTTAGCACTACTTTATAAAAACTAGATGGGGGAGAAAACAAAATACTTATGGCAAATGATGCCATTTCTAGAAGTGATTCTGAAAGACTTCATGAAGAAATCTAAGGAAAAGAGTGACTACTTTTAGTAAAAACAAATAAAACAGTAAAACTAATATATAAAAATAAAGCTCCTATTTACATGAGTAAATGTTTTCATTAAATTTGACTACTGGAAAATTACTTCCTCACTTAATGTTTTTTAAAAAACCCTCTCAAATAACATGAATTTCATTAGTGATTTACATCATTACAATCTGGCACACAGGCTGGATTTTAATGGTGAGTGGAGCTCCTTTGGGCAACTTTTTCCTTCGCTCCATCCTCAAGGTCTGTTTCCATATTTGGCTTTCATAACTAGAGTACTTAGTCCTCAAAGTCATTGCAGAATGGCTAATGTTCCAGAAGGAACTAATTTGTAACTTGCACTTACTACAACTTGTGATATTTATTAACTTTTCAACAGAATGCAAGAGTAATTAATCTCCATATCTCTTTCCATTTATAAATGATGATTCTTTTGAAAACAATCCTCAGCAGACACTTCCAGTTTTCAAAATCACTATTCTGAAAAAGGTGTCCACGTGTAGGCTTCTTCGTTTGAGGAAAAAATAAAATGCTTTATTACTCAAACCTAACAAGGGAATTAATTTAGATCATGGATCTTGCCATTGGGGAGTGTGGGTATCACATACCCCTTTAAGATCATAATGAAGAACTATGGACCCTACCCACCCCCTCAAAATGCCATGTATATATGAACATATATACACATATTCTGCACGCATTTCGGGATGTTTAGATACCGCTCACCCCTGCCCCCAGCCAGAAACCTTCCACTGAGCATCTAGTTCACCTGTTTATTCAGGAGTTTCCTTCCCAAAAGCCAAAGTTCCATTAACAAAAGCCCAAACCTTAACATTTTCAACATTAAGTAAATGGATGTACTTTCTTACTACTTAAAGTGCAGCTCAAATGAAATGAATTCAAATAAAATTACTTAATTTAATAAATACGTATCTGCGGCTGAAATTTTACTAAAGCTTGAACACTGTGCGCTCCAACTCTGTGGGAGTCCCGCCATCAGTTTAAGTCTGTTTCTGTGACTTTTTGTTCTTCCCCAACTGGCACAAACCCATTTAAAATTGTGAGACAGGAGGGGGTTATAAACACAGGACTAGAAAACTTTCCTTAGTAGAACCTTTAAAAAAAACTCAGATGCCTCGTGTCTTGAAAAGAAAATCTGTATATGTAGAGTGCCATTTAAACAAAAATAACCATGAAAATGTTGCACCTGTACTCAAGGAAAGAGCTTGGGCCAAAGGCTAAAACACTTCACAAACCAGGATGCTCATCTCCCTTTCCCCATCTATGTGACTCTGGTCATCATCATTCAGCCTCTCTTCAGTATCAGTTTCCTCTGTTGCAAAACAAGGATAATACTGGGTTGGCCAAAAAGTCCGTTTAGTTTTTTTCTGTAAAATAAAAGACACCTTTTTCGTTTTTACCAATAGCTTTATTGATTTGGATATTTTGAGTTATAACAGCTATTTCCCACTATTGGCTTCTAGTGGGTAGAGGCCAGGGCTGCTGCTAAACATCTTCCAGTGCATGAGACAGCCCCACAGCAAAGAATTATTGGGCCAAAATGTCAAAGTACCAAGAAACTTCGCAAACCACTTCTGACACATTCGATCAGTCACAGCATCTTCTCCACACACTGCACAAATCTTTTTTTAACGTTTGTTGCATTTTTACTTTTGCTGAAATAATAAAGCATAAAATGCTGAAAATGTTGCATATTTTTTTTCCATCTTCAATATTAAAATGACTACACAAAAATTCACAAATTGTGGTAGTTTTTTTTTTTTAAAGACTTTATTCATTTGCTTTTAGATAGAAGGGAAGGGAGAAAGAAAGGGAAAGAAATAAGGTGTGGGTGCCTCTCACGCTCCCCCCTACTGGGAACCCAGCCTGCAACCCAGGCATGTGCCCTGACTGGGAATCGAACTGGTGATCCTTTGGTTTGCAGGCCCAAGTTCAATCCACTGAGCTACACCAGCCAGGGCAAATTCTGGTAGTTTTTAAAAAATGCATGCTAACATGACAGCCGTCACAACACAATCTAACAAAATTATTTCTAATGCAGTTAAAGACAACTAATTGCTATTACAGCCATTGCACAGAAAACACTTTTTGGCCAACCCAATGTTTTTGTATGCCTCACCCCTGCTCAAAGGGAAAAGAAAAAAATCTTTTTATAAAATCAGAACAATAAAACACTCAGTATTCCTAGTACTAATAATGACACTAAATAACAAACTGATAGTCTAAAAATGCTGATGAACTTGATTTTTAAGACACCACACAGCTACCCCGCTGCCCATTATGATGATGGCATTTTCACAAAGGGCAGAGTGAGAAAGGGCTGCAATCCTCACTAGGACGATGACGAGTGGTCACAGAAGATTAAAAATAAGAATGTATATTATGTAAAACAGAGGCAAAGATGGAAGGATAAGCACGGTTCAGCACACTGTGGAACATTCAATACTTAATTTGAGAGATACTGGTGAGTGAGGCCTTGCACTCAGGCCCACACAAGCGCCTTCAATTGCTTCATTAGATTCTATGGATATTTGCCCTTCATCAATTGCTTCCCATGCCAAGATCTCCTTTTTTGAGTGTTGCAACCTAATATTCCTCACGCAGGCAACCACAAGCCTGTTTTGGAAAGGTTCCCTATGTCAGAAGCCTCCATGCTATTTCCATTTGGAAACACATCTTTATGAAAATATGTATCATCCCCCAAACTAAAATGCTTAGCTATATTAAGTTTCAGCTGTGAGTGATATTTTTAGAAAAGTGGTAATTTCAGAATGCTGCTACAAAATTCCAGAGTTGGCTTTTTTTAATTGAGTCACAAAGTACAAAATTAAGGAGATATACCAATGATTGAAGTCCTTTCTTTCCTTTTTCTTATTCCGTTTTACTTAAATTAAAAAAATTATTTTCCTTAAATTTTTAAAATCACCAAACTACACATAATGGTCAGAAATTTCATCAGATATTCAGCTTCATAAAAATCAAGTAATCCAATGCCAAAGAGCTCTTTATCAATAGTCCATATTCTCAGAAGTGACCTGACATCCTGGATGGTGTGCTTTACAATGAGAACCGATCTCATTGTACACAGATGTCTTGGACACAGCAAAAAATGTGTACTTTTGACCAAAGGAAAAGGATTTCACTTTTTAAAAAAAGATATCAGTTATTTTTAGAGAAGGGAAGGGAGGGAGAAAGAGAAGGAAAGAAACATTAATGTGTGGCTGCCACTCAAACACCCCCAACCAGGGAACTGGCCTGCAACCCAGGCATGTGCCCTGACTGGGAATCGAACCGGTGACCCTTTGGTTTGTAGGCTGGTGCTGATTCCACTGAGCCACACCAGCCAGGGTGGGATTTCACTTTTAATTAGGTAAAAAATAAGAAATTAATATAATGCCAATTATACCTCAATAAAAAATACAAACATCAAACCATTATGTTGCACACCTGAAACTAATATGAAGTTATACATCAATTAAACCCCAATAAAAGGAAAAGGAGACACTGGAGGTGGGGGCAGAGAAGAAAATGAAGTCCCTGTTTGACGACTGTATTTAAAGCTACTTGAAACATGTAAGTGATGATATTTCATGAACGAAAACATTTGATCAGTGGCGATCACAGAGCATCCAACATCCTTTTCTGCAACGAAACAGTTTAAAGAGCTGTGTTCATCGACCTCTCACGCAACAGAAACTCCTCTTCCTTCGCACTGGCTCGCACAGCACAGCACAGACGCCTCTGCTTTGTGGTAGTGCTTACCCTCACTGTGGGGGAAGGCTGGATTTTGTTAGGACTGGAGCATTCCAGTAAAGTGTCTCCTCAAGACAAAGGAGCTTATCACTCAGAGATCTATTTGTAAAATAGAGCTAATGCCTCCGGAAAAGACGGTCTCTCCCTTTCTCATTTACTACACTCACACCTACAGACACTCAAAACGACTCCTCTTCTCTCTTAGGCCTGCTCCCAGGAAGAAACACAGGCAGGCAGATGAACTCGAGTGCTTTGCAACAAGGTTGATCTCTCCCCTTTACAGCAGTATTTCTCTGTCATCAGACACTTCTCTGAATGTGGAAAATGAGATTATGCAGTTAAATTTTTTAATCCTCACCTGAGGATAACTTTTCATTTCTTTTTAGAGAAAGAGGAAGGGAGTGAGAGAAACACTGATGTGAGAGGGAAACATTGTTTGGTTGCCTCCTGTATGCACCCAGCCTGGGGACGAACCTGCAACCCAGGCACACGCCCTGACCAATAATCAAACCCGCGACCTTTCGGTTTTTGGGGATGACGCTCCAACCAATCAAGCCACACTGGCCAGGCCTTCAGTTAAATTATAATACATTCTTACATGACAACCACAAGTAAAATATATGTATAAGGTGAGATCAGAACAAAGTGAACTAATCTTTGTAAGTCACAAAAATGTCTTGTCACAATATGCTTATGCTTTATATACTAATATATACTAAATTACCTTAGGCAGTTGCTGGGGGTGTTTGATTAACCCTTTCGGTACGAGCGCTCTGTCCGCCGCGACACTCCTGCTGTACGAGGTGAGCCATTGTGAGCCATTGTATGGATGCCGGATATATCCGGAGCTCGTCCACACAGGTCATCAGATGGGCGCCGGATATACTCGTACCAAAAGGGTTAAGGATTTCTAAGGTCATGAGAAAAAGCAAAATCCTCCTTTGAGATATTAATTTGATTAATGGATACCAAATATTTAGACCATCTTGTTCTGACTTATAAAACAGGTAATCTTGACTCTACTGGCAAAAGCTCTTGCTGTTTCTCAGCTTTTTATTACAACTAGTGAATGAAACTATCAACAATCTTCTTACTAAGAAATCTGAACTGCCTTACCCTGAATGGTTAAATAAACACTGAGGGAGCCGCCAGCACTAACCACTCACTCCCCATGAGCGATGAATAAAAGAATAATGTTTGTAGTGCAATTAAGCCACCATGGTTCAAGATGGATCATCCCATCAATTTCGAAGCAATTTTTCTAGCTGTATGAATCTGAACATAAAGAAAAAAACACGTCTAACGAAATGCGGAATGACTTTTTTGCATGTAAAATGTATTCATCATCATTTCTTTTAAAAAATTTCACTTTAGAACTCTTCAGAACAGAAAGAAAATAAAACATAACTAAAGTAGCTTATTTAGAGCCTACAAATAACTATGAAAAAGCACAATTTTTAAACTTTGAAAATGGACTAATCTATATTATAAAAGTCTCTGCAGATAATAAATAATTCAAATTCAGCGAGAGAGGATTAAAGAATTGGGATGTTCATTTTACTTTACATTTATAACTAAAGAAGCAGAATAAGCTACAAATGTATCATTGTTGACCTAATTCCTATAAATAAGAACCAAATGATTTGAAATCAAATCTGTTATAACCTACATGCTTTAAAGCAGTATCTGCTTCCCATTTTCAATTGTCTTCCAATATTTCCAGAACCCCAAACAAGAATTATGATAATAGGGCAATAAACTACAAAAAAAACTGTAAGTTCAGAATCTTTCAACTGGATATACAATTAGGGCAAAGGCTAAGTCAAAGCTAGAATTAATAAACACCTAACGAAATACCGTAGCTTATTGTAGTTTTTTAGTTTGAATAAATCGTCCTCAGAATTTTGACATTCCTAATATTTCCAAATAACCTCCACAAATTGCTCTGTGTAAATAGCAAGGAGTCTTAAGAATGTTTTGCTACACTCACCCTCCAGACACAGTCAGCTCAACTCTGGAGGAAGCCGAGAGAGTGAAGTTATCACTTAATGAATTAACGCCATCTAGTGGGGTCAGTGAGACTGCAGCCATAGTTTACTACAAGTTACTACAATCTATTCATTTGGTCAAATATTTTATTTTTAAAAATACGTTTGTATTAATAAGTGAATTATATTGAATGCCCATTATGAGAATGTGGTGAACTCGCCTACAATGAAAATGGCACAGCAATATTTTAAGATCAGCAATTCCCCGCTCCAAAGGGAGTAACATTTCTATTTCCCTCCAAGAACAAAATACAAATCAATACACACTAACAATATGTATTTTCAAAGATCTCGGAAAAAGCAAAGTCACAACATTCTCTCAATAAAAATTTTTAGATAACAACAATAGTAAATAGTATTTATTAAGTACCTAAATATACCAGGAGCTTCACAAAGTTTTCATCTTTAAAGCTATCTTGCATTTGTAGGTCTGCAGACAATTCCATTACAACAACGCTCACGTCCAGAGTGATTAATCAAAAAAGTGCTCTTTCTTCCCTCCCTCCATCTATAATGCAAATGTCCCATCCATCAGCATCAGTTCACTGCGCATCTACCAAGTGCCCAGAGATGTGCCAAGTGATGATGAGGCTCCTAAGAGATGAAGAAGCAACGCTGGCTGTTCAGGAAGCCCAGGTACAGCACTGGAGCCACAGAAGACTTCTACAATGTTCTTTATCACGGTTTTCTGTTCATTTTCTTCACATTGAAAATAAACTGCTAGCATGAATCTTAAATCTATCATGATTTTGATTTATTTACATAATTTAAAGCAAAAATTGATGAGAACAAGTTAAGATGTGCACCCTTCCCATGAACTAAGTGGAAATATCGTTCCCTGAACTTCCATGAATGTGATTTATTTCTATCATTTGCAAGTCTTGGGACAATAGGCTTCTCCACTTCGCTCCTCGTGGACTGTCCAGTTCTTACATAAGGTACAGGACCTATCACAACAGTTGGTGTTGTTATGTTATTTGCATTCCTAGTAGCACTGTACTCTCCGTACTTTTTCAGATTACCATGCTCCAGGTAAGACCAGAAAGGAACTTCAAGTAAAATGTGTTCACCGTGTTTCTGTTCTCTGGTAGGTGGGCATTAACACAGTGAAGTTCAGGAAAGTAACCTGCAGACTATTCCATTTTCTATGTGGGAATATTAACTCTAACATTTCATAAATGTTAAACATTTCATAAATTCTAACATAAATGTTAGATGTTCATTTAACATTTTCCTTTACACTGTGGATTTGTTTACACACGCACACCCATACACTCCAGCATGTCAAATATTAGGCTAATAATATGTGATAATGTTCAGATGATAAGTCAATTAAATTTAGCAACATTTGTGGGGTCTTCAAAGAGGATCAAAACTTCCTTCTGTGCATGTTGGTGTGAGTCCTTATTAAAGAAATAATAGAGCAGAGATCCATATTATAAAGCATATCCAGGCCAATATGAACCATATATGGCCTGGGTTTTGAAAACATTAGCTACATTTAAGCCAAACGCCTCTCTTCCTTTCCTAAAGGAGTCAGGAAGTGGGTAGCATACATCTCGAATCAACCCCGGTTTGCTTCTCTAGAAGTGCAAAGGGCCTGAAAGCTAGTCCATGAGTCAAACGGGAAAAGAGCCAACCCTGACTGGCTGGGTTGACTGTCACAAATATCTGTGTATCTAGTAAAAAAGAGAAACAGCAAAATTTGGTGGAATGGGGCTGGGTTGGTAATATGAAAACCTGATATTGCTGGAGAGGTCACACCTCTCTGAGTTTTACTTGAAAAATGAAAATAAAAATAGTAATAATCATAATAGTATGCATTTACCTTACATAAATATATCTGAATAACAGAGTTAGATGTGTGCCCTGGCTGGTGTAGCTCAGCAGACTGAGTATCAGCCTGGGAACCAAAGGGTCGTTGGTTTGATTCCCAGTCAGGGCACATGCCTGGGTTGCAGCCAGGTCCCCAGTGGGAGGCCTGCAAGAGGCAACCAAATTGATGTTTCTCTAGCACATCAATGTTTCCCTCTCTCTCTTTCCCTATCCCTTCTTCTCTAAAATACACAAACAAACAAATAAATCTTTTTTAAAAGTTTAAAAAGATAGCAGCTGAAACACTTACACAGTACATACTCTATGGCAGGGATAGTTCTAAGCACATTAAGTCTAGATTATGTCATTTAGTCTTCAGAGCAATCCTACGAATACGCATCAACACTACTAGTGTTGATGACAATTTCACAGAGCGAGGGCTGGTGCACAGGAAAGTTAGGTCCTTTTCCCAGATCCCAAAGGCAGCACGTGGCAGAGCGCAGCGGGACTCTAACTCAGTCCGTTTGGTGCCAGAGCCCATGCTGTTGCCCACTGTACGTGTGGATTCTGCCCGTCTGACGTGCCCCCTTTTGTCTTCTGACCCAGAATGTATGGGCCCTAAGAATAAGGGCATTTCATCCAGCGTAACTCTTCTGTCACCCCGCATTTCTCCGGGCTGAACAAAATACAAAGGTGCTCAGTGTTTCCTTAAAAGTAGAGATAGGCCATCAGTCACTCTATAATTTGGGGAATGAAGTTCAACTTTATAATGAATCATTCCAGACCACTGTTTTCATTAAGTAAATATCCTAATTTGTTCAGCTTCTAATAAAAGATTGTTCCTACTGCTAGCCCAGAATCAAATAACTCAGGGATGTCCAAGGAACATTCATTTAGTTACTTAACAATAAATCACTTTTTAAAATGGGGAAAATATGCCTACTTTAAGTCAGTTGCAGGAATATGAATAATCTTTTAAAGATAAAAGTGAAAGCTTTCTCCTGATTTATACCCATGAAGCAGTTTCTTGAGCATTTTTAAGGAAAATTAATAATGGAGATTTAGTAATTCAATGATTAAGTCACCTGGGACCAGGTATAGTATCAGCCCAAGATACACAATTACAGTAAACTCTCACTTACCATCGTTGACAGGTTCTAGGAAACTGAGACTTTAAGCAAAACGATGCACAACAAAACCAATTTTCCCACAGGCTGGCTAACTGACACGAACAAGAGTTAAGTTCCTAAGGCACATTTCTGGTCACAAAAATACCACCAAACTTATAAATAAAAACCCAAAGCACTTCTAATATTAAACACTGGAATAAATGTGAGCTATACACACATTTCAGATTAATAAAAAAGAAACAAGTGAGGTCCTTATCTCCCACCCCACTTGCTGTCCCAACAGCTCAGGGCACGGGAACCCACGCTGGACAGGACACCCTGACGTCCCAGGGCACATCACACGCCCACGCGCGCTCAGACTGGGACCACGCAGGCGTGCCCGCTCACCTGGCACACACATTTCCAGGGTACGAGAAGAAGCCCGAGCGCCTGGAGGAAACCACCCAGATACGGGAGGAGCGTGCAAACTCCACACACACAGTGGCCCTGGCCAGGTCGGTTTATTTCCATCAGTGTTAAAATGAAACAACGCTGAATGAAACGACGTTATTTGAGGACCCGCTGTAGTTTTAATATGTTGGCATTCTGTAAATATAACGGACGTGAGATACATTATGTCAGCTGTACCTGACAACAACCCTGTGAAAATACTTATTTTAGAGAAGAGTGAAGGGAGAGCTCAAGGAGATTGGGTGACTCATGCAGAACTCTAGTTGTGTGGCCGAACCAAGACCCCCATCTGTGTTTCCCGATTCCTTTCTGCTTTGCAACACTGTTGGGAAAAGTGGTGTGGAGAGCTCAAAATTCAATTATATTTGCCGCTGGAGGATGTTTTTGGGGGTCTCATCTTTGGTAATTCATACTACTGCAAGTTAGTAAGAGCCACAAAACAAAAATAAAACCAGTCTTGGCTCTGCAGGGCCCAGTTCTTGGCTTACACAGAAGTTAGAGAAGAACGAGTCAAAATAAATGCGTGTCTGTCTTTTCTTCTCCCTTTAATTTAGAAGCTTACTATCCCCCTCCTCCCCTAAGTAACCCCCACCCCCACCCGGTGAACTGGGGGTAGTAATGATCAGCTGCTCAGGAAGGCCGAGTTGCGGGGTATACGGCCACAATAAAGTAACCAGGCAGTCAACAATCCTTCCCTCCTACCAGCTCCTCCCCTCCAACTATAAGTACGTTCAAGTCGCCTCTGTATGAACCTCTCTCTGGCTGCTGTTTTTTCTCTCTCCCTTTCCTGAGAGATGAAAATGAAGATGCGTGAGAAGTAGAGTGTCCAGACAAAAAAAAATACATATTTTACCTTTGATTGATACATAATCAGTCACTTAATTTTAGGACTATGTGGCCTGAGAATATCAAAGTATGGATATTTCCATTCATTCAAGCAAATATTTAAGCACCTTCGCTAACTTCTTAATGGAGTTACTAGACTCTCTGATATTCCCACTAGACTGTGAGCTCCCTGAAGGCAAGAAGAAACTGTTTTAATTGGTAAATTCACTTTTTAGCCCGGCTAGCGGGAGGGTGTTTAAGAAGTGCTCACTGAGTCAGTTGTTGAAATGAGAAGATTGGTAATTCCTAAGACACATTCTGGCTCTGGAAGTCTAGGGTTTCATGACATCCTTCACTTGGTGCTAAGCATTACTTTTTATTTCTAAATTCATGAAAGAGTTTTGGCTGAGATCCTTTTTTATTCTCTGACTTACGCAGAACAGAGATGTTATTTCAGGCAATGTTTTTAGTTAACAAAATTCCCCAAAGCAAAAAAATGTGGGATGCCCATGAGTTTGGCATAGGGAAGTTTTAGAGCAGTTTGTATTTACTGACTTCAAATTCAAAGAAGGCAAGAATTAATAGTAATTCCTGTTGTTTAATTCAAACTGTGTATGTAACACCAAAACAAAAGGGAAAGACCAAAAATTTCTTTAGTATAACATTAATTTTAAAACTTTACAAAGCGGGGGAAGGAGTGAGGGTAGGAGGTGGGATGGGGGAGAGTGGTGGTGGGCAAATGGAGACAACTACTTGAGCAACAATTGAACAAAGGAAAAAAACTTCATGAACAAAAACCAGAAGCAAACTGGGCCCTGGAACTCGTTTGTTCTGTCTAGACTCCCAGGCTACCAGCTAATCGCAGCTTCAGTACTTCCTCTCTATCCCAGGACCCAGGGTAAACTACTTCCACTCTGCTCTCCCTCCCCCTGGACCCCCTCTTCTTTCTGACCTTGACAACGCCTATTCCTGAGCTGATCACTACTACTGGAAAGAAGCCTTCAACCAGGCCACAGGCTCTGCTTAAGTCCATGTCACCTTCATTTACCTTCACGTTCTACTCACCCACATGTGATCATTCATTCATCTATCAATTTTCCCTCAGAAGCTATTCAAACCTCTTGTCTTTCTTGACCTCTTTGTACAACTGCACTGTTGACCATGCTCTTCCTGGGACGTCGTCACCTGCCATCTTTCCCATAGCCCTGGAAGCTCCTTTAAGTTTAGATCCTCCTACATTCAAAAGCTTTTTAGATTTCTATCCTAGGCCCTCTTCCCTCCCTCCCCACACTCACTCCCTGGGAAACACACATTCAATCTCAGTGCTGCAATTATCTCTCCTTCACGAAACAATGGAAGACCACATACCTTGATTAGAATTTTGGTCCTCAGGACTAGCTGTTTGACCTCAGGCAATTAACTTCAACCCCAGTTTATTTCTCTTAAATGGAAATAACAGTGTCTACCTCACAGCTCACAGGGCTTCTGTGAAGATTAAATGAAGTGACACATTTCAGTACCTAGCACAAGGCCTGGAACACAGCAGAGCTGACTGTGTTCCAGCCCTGGTCTCTCCTGGAACCCCAGACCCATACTTCTAATTGCATGACAGACAAACTTGTCACTGCCTTTCCCCTCTTGCAGTTTCCTATCTTAATAACACCCTAACATCTCAAGCTGGGACTCCTAGGTATGTTCACTCCATCACCCCCCTCACTCTTTACATCTAATTAGTCCTTGCACTGTCCTATACTTCTACCCCACTGCCGTAACTCAGGCCTCTTACTAGGACAATTTATAACATCTTCCTAACTGTTATCTCTCCCACCTAGAGCAGGCAGATCCCTTTGCTGATAAAATAGTCTTTCTCAAAAAGGGATCTCACCATGTCATTTCTCTGCTTAAAATTTCCTGTGTCTTCTCCCTAGTAACTATGGAATAAAGCTTAAACCCCTAGGTGAGGCATTAGAGGCCCTTAACAATTGTACTTCATCTCCCACTCTATCTATTCCTTCAACTTCTCTGAATTACCTGCTAATTCCAGAACTCAAAATGCTTTTTCTTGCCTCTGTACCTTTGCTTAATTATCCCCTCTCTTCCTCCTTCCCACCCAACACCCCTCCTGCCTCTGTCTAAACTTCACTCATTCTTGAAGATCCAGAACAAACACCATTTTTAACATAAATCCTTCCCTAATCCCCTACTCAGAATTAGTATCTCCTTCCTCTGTATTTGCAGAACACCCTGCTTATACGTCTATAATGGCATGTCCCATAAACTATTTTACACTTCAATCTGTAGTTTAGCCACGGTCTCCTCTGCTATGCTGCCAGTGACTTGAGAACACGGGAAATTAGGTCTTACCCATTTTTGTGGTTCATTGCCTGGAACCTGGTAGCCCTCATAGGTGACTGCTAAAGTGAATGCAATGCTTACATGATTCTATCATCTAGAATGCAGACCTGTAGCACTTAAAGAGCTTGAACAGGCACACCCTCAACCAATGATCAAATTCAACATCACGAATAAATGGGGCAAGTGGACATGATGAAGGCACCATGTAGTCTAAGCGGCATTCTTACCAAAAACATTTAATGTGAACTTAACTGTGAGAAAACGACCGGATAAAACTCCGGGCAGTTAGCACGGCACGGCCTGGATTCTTCAAAAATGCCAACAAGTGAAACTCTCTGCTCTGCCCCGCCCCGAAGGCCATGAAACTGCTGCAGATTAGAGATTAAAGAGGAATGGCAACCAAATGCAAGGTGTGACCCTTGACTGGATCCTGGATTAAAGATGAAAAGCTTTCTAAAGAGCATAATGGTCACCAACGAGGGAAACGTGAATGAGAGACTAGTGCCGCCCAAAAGCACAGTCCACGGGCCGCGATGCTGCGTAAGCCGTGAATGCTGCAGCAAGTACAGAAATCACAAAGTACAAACACCGAGAGGAAACAGTAATTTTTAGAGAAATGTGACAAAGTAATTTTATGTCTGTTAAATCTAATAATATACTTTGTATATATGCCATTTATTTCATTTTTCTAGTAATTAACTTTATTGTACTTTTTAAGTGTCAGCAACGGACTGGAAATTTAAAAACAGTTTACCACAGACAGTTTGAGAAGGATCTATTAAAAAACAACAGTGTATCAATCTAACATTTCCTGAGTGTGATGCTTATACTGTGGCCATGTGCAGAGAAATGCCGAAGGCTTTAGGGGGAAATATCATGATGCCTATGAAACTCAGAAAAAATAAAATTAAATAAACATGTATACGTAGAGAAAAACTTAGCTAGACTTTTAAATGCATAAAATGTATGCCTACTAATTTGTAACAGAAACATCTGCTATCTTCCTATAACTCTCTTACAGTGAAAAAATGAGATTTTTATTAGCACTCAGAATGCATAGATGTCAGAGTAGGGTGAAAGGTAATGAGACTGCAGACCACCCCCTGAGACAGTACTTAGGTAAGCTCTCTTCTCGTCCAAGGGTGTGGACTGAGTACATCCGGTCTACAGTGGTCCAAGAACCTATTTGGTAAGCTGAACATCCTGACCATGAAGAGATCCAGGCTCACAACACTTCAGGATTTGCTCTTTATTTTTTAAAACATTTTATTTATTTATTTTTAGACAGAGGGGAAGGAAGAGAGAAAGAGAGGGAGAGAAAAGAAACATCGATGTGTGAGAAATACATCAATCAGTGGCCTCTTGCATGCCCCCAACTAAGGACTTACAAGGCCCACAATGGGACCCAGGCATGTGCCCTGACTGGGAATCGAACTGGTGACCTTTTGGTTCACAGGCAGGCACTCAATCCACTGAGCAACACCAGCCAGGGCAGGGTTTGCTCTTAAAAACAAAAACACAAAAAAATGGGAAAGAGATTATCATCCTTATTCCCTATGTTTTCTAATTTCTACAAAATCAACAAAGATTACACAAATCAAAATGCAAATGGTTTTGTCCCTGAAAACTGTTAATTATAAATATATAGACTGATAAAGAAATTAATCTTTTCCTTAAAAATAAACCAGGGTTTAACAAAAAAGACTATCAAATAGCAAAGTACAATGTAATCAGCTGCCCAAATTTTATGATGTTGTACTTTTCCTTTCCAATTCTGTAATTTCAATTGGCACAAAAAAAAAATTTTTTTCTATTTTGGTTAGTTAAATAAATTATTCTAACTAGCTATAGGGGTTAAAAAAAGTACCCCATGCCTTAAAAGCTTCCTTATAAAAGCATCAAAATGTACCTCCCCAGGATGCCCTAATGACCTGTTAGCTTGGGTGCCCTGAAGGTCTGGGCTCAAACTCATCAGTGTCTTCAGAAAACGCACACTATTACCATTTAATCTTTGCCAGTTAGGCAATCTGTGGAGCAGAAATAAAAGAGTCTTCCTAAAATTGAAAGAAAACTGTCTGAGGACTTCAACTCTTAATTCAGAGTAAACAGCTATCCTAAAATAGCTGTCTGTGCATAATTTAATTTATGTGCCCATTCAAGTGCCTTTAAAAATCCCACTAACCTATTTGAGCCAATTTCTTATGGAAGGAATTGTGTACAATTACAAGTATATATCACATGACTTGGCAAAAGACAATTTGGTAAATAGGAACAAAATACTGAAATGGACACGAAATTAAAAAAAAAGAAAAGAAAACTGAGATAGCAATTGATGTTTGCAGAAAAAATGATGATGCTGTACTGAGAATGACTACAGGTAGCAGCAGATGGCAATAACTCGCTTAATGGCACTGCTTACTGCATACCATGACACGCTCTCACAGATGCACATCGCCAATTTCTAAAATAACATCTCAGAGTAATGCAACCCAGTGCAAGACTTTTTATGACAAAATCAATGTATCATCACTGTAAGCAGCAAGAACACACAAATCATGTAGAAGGTAAAATGGTGTTTAAAGACAAACTCATTTGGTCAAAAATAAGGCAAGAAAAAAAGGGAGAGTAAAATGAGCCTTTCCCATTCCAGAGGCTTACTTAGTCTACTTAAAAAAAATAATTTGGAGCCTTTGAAACTCACATACTCCATTTTTGAACTTCTGTGGATGCTAATTTCTTAGTTACTGGTTTTTGCTTTTTCTTCGCTGAAGAGGAAAACAAAAGAACTGCTCTTTTGCTTTCCAGAAGATAGGAGGAAAGACTATCAGGTTTTTGTTTTAACTTGGCAGGAAAGGTACTTTTTGATGAGTTTGGGATCTGAGTGTCAAATAAAGTCATATCAAAATTAAGTATCACAGCAAATCAATCTTAATTTTTTCCACTTCAGACCTAAATTAACCCAGAAGCCAACTTTTTTTATGCATGCCACACCAAAAAATAAGATGGCCTTTTACAAACCAAGTGGGAATAAACCAGGCCCACACAGCACTTGGATATGGCTGACTCAGGCGGAGTCGGCTGCAAGTAAGGGCCAGAGAAATGTAGTTAGAAGACTGCTGCCCTCCTGAACAACTTCTGCGGTTGGTGACACAGAGTATCACGTTGTTACTGATGCTATAAACTACCCTTTATTGACTTGAAACACTTTTTTCAAGACCTAAATGCTTTATTATGTATTAACTTCGGCAGACTATATTCAGTTTTAGCAATGAGATTGCATCCTATCAGTCTGTTTAGATTTGACTGGCTCTTTTGTTTTTGAATTTCTGCCTGAGAGTCAGACGGCAGCTCTGCCCCAGAAATGACAGCACGGCACTGAAAGATAAAGGCAAGTGAAATCTACTTACCCAAGTACAGGTAGAAAAGGACCACATAACCACTAAAAGCAGGAAGACCAGCATGTCTGACTCTCAGGGTGCCTAATAATCTCAACCATCCAGTCACAGCATCTCAAATCCTTTTCTTTCAAAGGCATATCCCTGTTCCCTACATTTTCACTCTCTTTTTGGGGTCCATCATTTTGGAGAGACTGCTCGACCTGAATGACAGGAACTTAGGCCAACTCTGAGGAGCAGAGAGACTCGAGTGAAAGCAGGTTTCTGCTACTGTTGTATTTTATTTTTCCCAGTTATTTACTACCAGGGAATGGGCACGCGTGCTACTCAAAAATACTCTGGGAATATGATTATTTTTTCTTGGATTTGGTCCCTATATTTTGGCATCAGTGGGGCCATTTCCCAATGTCTTCTTTGTTCCCTGTTGACATTCTTAGACATGGCGTTTCATTCACACATATTGCATCTGCAGAGTAAGATCCTGTGACATGTCTGGGGACAACACTAGAATTCCCTGAAGTGGCGGCTGATATCCTTCAGCAAACCAATTTTTCATTAGAACTGCCACCAAGAAACAGGAGAGCGGCTGTGACACCGCTGGATTGGTCTCCATGCAGCAGCAGGAGGGACGCACCCCGCACACAGTGGGTGAGAGTGCTCCCTGGGCATGCGTCTGGCTGCTGCGTCTTTCAAAGCAGGCTCCTGGCACAACTGGCTTCCACTTTCACGTTTTTGCTTCCCTTGTCTCTAGTGCCATCTGAGGATCTAGAATATAAAATATTACTCTCTTTGTTCCTATTTACCTCCAGAAGTTATGAAATTTCTCAACCATGAGCATGATTCCTGGCTGCCTATATTTTAAGTTATCTCTTGGGACCTGCACCAAGTATACTGACCCCAAATTCAAAAGTAACTTATTTTGAATGCAGATGTGCTACCCCCATGATAGTTGTCATTGGAAAACAATATCTCCAAACTAAGCATTTCAAATGCACAAGAGGGACCATTCGATAGATTTTTAGAAATGGCTTCACCAAATTTTTAACTATTGACCAGTATACACCACCACCTCCATGAGTACAATGTATCTGTGAATGGTACTGGTACCATGCTGAGCCGAGCATCACAGGAGGTGCCACAGAAAATACTCAAAAGACAGGGACCTTTATTTTCTTGGAGTTCACATTCAAGAATTTCTGAGGAGGGGCAGAATAATTAACTTTGGAAAGAAAAAAACACTACAAGAGTAGGAAAAGCAGGTATCAAACCGAGTGGGAAGGGAAAAGACCTCTGTGTGTGGTGTCCCAGTGAAACACAGGCTAACTGATAAGCCAACGGTGCTGTCTCTAAAGGCACGCAGTGCATTAACGAGAGAAACAAATGAGAGAATGACATGAAGCAACGAACAGGTCATCATATGCATACATAATTCTGTAATTTCCCTCTTACATAACAAAACCACGTTCTGCTACTTTCTATTATAGTATATCTAGGCTGAGGCCTTGCATCTTAAATGACATGTGGACAATCAGGAGAAATAACAAAAATAAGAAAAAAGATTAGAAAATAGAAGAAAAATTCAAGGAGTTGGTACTATGTAGCCTAAAACAAACAAACAAACAAACAACCAGTGACTTAGGAAAGGACACAGTGGAAGTCCCTGCATCAGGTCCCCAGCCTTGTGTGAGGAGAGACAGGGGCTGGCAGAGAGGGGTTGATGGGTAATGACTCAGGTCCCTCCCAATTTGAACAGTGTGTCTGTCTTGCACAGGCTATTTTGCAAAGAGTACAAAGACCTAAGCAGAAGGGATTTAGGCAACATGTTGAAACTAGGCTGACATTTGGGAAGTGCCAAAATCTATTTTCTAAAACAGGTGAGGAAATTAAGAAGGAAGACTGCTCTCTTTCTAGAAAAGGTTAGGTCAGCATTCCCAAAATTGTATAGTAAGAAATAGTGGTTGTCCCTTGAGCTATGAAAAGATGTGTTCCTGAAAAAGAGGTTAATAAGTTTGCAAAACACCAAGTTAAATACAGTTAAACACTTTCCTTAATATAGAATTTCAGTCTTTAATTGCTAATGTGCATTAAGTATCTGTGAGTGGCAGAGAGCATGTAGCATTTCTGAAAATTTCCTAAATACAGAATGCTTTTTCTTTTTCTTTTTTAGAGGGGGGGAAGGGAAGGAGAAAGAGAGGGAGAGAAACATGGTTGTGAAAAAGAAACATCGACTGGTTGCCCCTTGTACACGCCCCGACTGGGAATTGAACCTGCAACCTTTCATTTTGGGGAATGATGCCCAACCAACTGGGCCATGCCAGCTAGGGCCCAGAATGCTTTTTTCATGGATCAACTTGTTAACATGCCGATACACTAATGTTCCAAGGAACAGTTTCGAAAATGCTGGTTTAGGCACAATTAAATGTGGAGGCAAGGAGAAGACAAGGTGGTATCCGGGGACGTCTCCCAACCTCATGGCTTTATGTCCCAGGCCAGCTGGGGTGCCGATCCACCTTTCTCCTCCTTCCTTTCTCATGGATGCCTTATCCAGGCACCCATCTACCCGCCACTGCATTGTTATTATTTTCTCCGAGTTTCTTGATTCTCTCATTTACTTGTCTAGGCTATCAAAACCTTCCCTCCCTCTCTCCCTGCTGCCCTTGTCTCCTCTTCTCTTCTCCTTCTGTTGCCAGTAGTCCTCTTTCTTCTTTCCAAGTGCTCTCCTTTGCTTCCTGTTTGTTAATAAGTAGCATTACTTTTCTTCCACTAAAAAACGCTTGTCATTGTTTTTCACTTAATATTAAGTTTCTCTCTGACGCGGCCATCTAGTTCAGATTCTCTTCCATTTGTTTCCTCCATTCATTTACTTGTAGAAGACTTGGGGACTTCTCTAAGACTGAACCTACTATTCTGATGATTCTTTAATTTCCCTTTGTTCCAGCATAATGACTCCCTCTCTCTAAACTAGTCTATAAAGGCAGCAACCCTTATTATTGAACATCCCTTCCGATTAAGTAATTCCTCAGGAGAAGCTGTTTGAGATGAGCCATATGCCATGCTGTTCCATTCTTGCTTCGTGCTCTGGTCATTATTGGATGCTATTCATCAGCCATGCTGTGGTGGTCTACACACTATGAACATAGGTGTATGCTGCCCACCTCCAAAGAATTTCCTCTGAAAGAATTAACACTGAGGTGGGCATGTTGAAGGGGAAGAACTTTCTCTAAGGTGCATGTATAAAGTTTTATTTAAAAAAATTTCACCATCTCTCAATAGAGTACAATATTATACCATAGATAAAAAAGGGAGGAACCTTCTCAGGTCTTATCACCACTGAGTTTCTTCTTTGCCCAAACTTACTATCTTGCCTTTACTCAGACACGGCCCACAGGCAGGTGAACAATTTAGTCGGCTTTAGGTAAAAGTCAAATTCTTGTGGGTGAATCCATCCTGTTTTAGCATTGTCTAGACCTTCCATGACAACAGATTAGGTTAGTAGAGATGTCATCCTCCCAATAAGACAGTAATAAAACCCTGGTCATTTGTAGTTCTGGGCTATAAAAAAATCCTACGTGAGGAGGGATTCTCTGATGTCCGGAGAACATTGTGATTTGATTAGTTACATTTTTCTTATCATCTCAATTCATTTTTTCTTTTTAAATTTTCATTTTGACATAGTTCCCAATTTACAGAACAGGTGTAGTGACAGCGCAGAGTCCCCCACACACTTTTCACCCAGAGTCCCCAAATGCTAGCTCTGCCACATTTGTTCGGTTCTCGTCTTTCTTCCTAGGGATGCACGTAAACACACACATTTTTTTTCCTAAACCATTCAAGAGTAGTTGAAAAACAACATGCCTTTACTATTATTTTGTAAACCAATCAATCAATCAGATGGGTTCAGGGACAGATGTGTCGATAAAGCAAGTACAGGTGATGGGCATACGCGACTGTCTGGGTGTTTATTAAAAATTTCTTTCAATTTTTACTGTATGTTTGAAATTTCTTCATAATAAAATATTAGGGAAAAAAATCAGAAAATCAACATTGCTACTATTACCTATAGATCTCATTCCAATAGATTTTGCCAATGTCCCAATAATGTCCTATAAAAGAAAATCGCAGATCGTGCCTTACAAGTTATTTAAATGAATTCTGTTTCCCCTTCTCTGAGGGGGCAGTGGATGAAGTCTGCTCTCTGATTGTTCATGATTATGTGAGAGATCTGGGCTAAGGACAAACCAAAATACCAGAATATCCAAAACTCTAAGTTTAGCTTTTAAATTTTCAGTCCTTTTGGGGCTAGATGGATCTACATAATCATGTCTTGAGTTTTAAAATTAAAACTCCAGTAGAATATTCTGAAAATACTCAAGCTGGGTGGCACAGGAAGTGTTGTTTGGTCAAGTGCCCCCGGGGAGAACTGCCCTGCGAGGAAAACTCAGCTGCTGACAACCTCGGACGTGGAGAGCAGGCACGAGGTGCGTGCGAGCTGACAGGGCGTGGACTTGCGAATGCCGTCCCAGTCAAGGCTTTACGATCCTTTGCAAAAAGAGGTGTCCAGGTTCTTTTTATTAATATGCCTCCTCTTTTTGGCCCTTTAAAATAAACCTAAGAAAAATGATTGAAGAGGGTTGTTTTTTTCCCTTCTCAATATAAAAATGCAGAAAAGCTTTATATGCCCTGCTTGCCCCTCAAACAAGTTTATGTGGTAAACTGTCTCCATACTGAACGGCTGACTGCCTTTTATAATCTGAATTAGAAAATGCAAAAAAAAAAAAAAAAGAGAGAGATCCTTTAAAGTCAAACAGTGGAATTAACATATGAGCAGAGCTCCTGTGGGCATTTAAATCCATAATTAAAAAAGCTGAGACACGTGGGCTTGGCAATCGTTATTGTCTAACGTGCACAGATAGCCAAAAGGTACTGAAATGCGACATTCTGTCCCACATGACTCACTCACTCAGCAGAGGCAGGCTCACAAAGAATGCTGAGAAGGTCTCACATCTTTAAATGCCTGGCCCACCAAAGGTCTTTCCCCCAGCACGGGTAAACAGCCAGGGATCCTGGGGAGAGACTGCTGGATGTTCAGAACTCGGGAAATCTGCTTTTGCTAGCAGGCTACATTTCTATGCAGGAAAAGGAATCCTTTTCTGAAAAATTAAAAGTCTGAGAGTAGTAACACACACATATGCAGGCAAATCATCATTCCTATCTGATGTATGAGAGCAAGGCACACAGCACAGCCATCTAGCCACGAGCCTCCCTCCAGATTATAAATAGGCTGCCAATCCAAGCAGCAGCTGTCTCACATCGCTCTTCGTCTTCTCCCTGATTTCATTATATTTCAAAGACGAGGCACAGATTCCTACAAGTTTTCTCTGTGCTAACAGGTACAACGTGCCCAGGCCAAGGAAATTTGTTTTTAAGATTATTCACATCAAACAATATTCCATGCTAATCTGCCATTGTTTACCTTATTTATACATGTATAAGGGGTTTAACAGGTTTGCACTCCTGCCTTTTCTGCTATAAATTAGGCCTTCAGTATTATAATTCTACACTCAATCGCAGTCAACCAAGAAATTGCCTTTATAAAGGCAAGTGAGCACCCTCCCCTTTCTTGGGTTGGAAAACAGTACTACCTACACCTGAGTGCAGATGCCTGCACAGGAAACACACACAATACAATGCAATTTGATGAAGTCTTTAATGCACACAACTCTTTCAAGAATGAAGCAAACCAATCAACTAAATGTACTGCTTAAGATCTTTAAAACACCCGAGTGCTAAAGAAAGACATAACCGATTCACCTCCCACTACATGAGGACTAACAGCCAAAACTATAAGGAGATGCCCTTTGTTCCCATATGAAAAAGCTACCTCCTCAGAAATCAGTATTCAGGGACATCTTTTAAAGAATGACTCCAATCTTCTCTTTATTCTATTTTTAGCATATAATTCACATTGGGAAGATACTTACTATAAGCAAAGTGGCCAACATTTTATTCTTGTTTATAATAAGTACATTAAGAATTCTTACTTGGCTTTAAGGAATTCATTTCACTTTAGTCTGATCATACAAACAGGATAACATTTATTGACTACAGTTGGAATTATTTAATAGGCTGGTACTTAGTTTTCTAAATGATTGAGTTGGGAACCTTTGGGGAAAAATTTTTTTTGAAGAGTAAACTTTGGGGATACAACAAAAAAGGATTTGAAAAATTTGTCCAAAAACTACACTTGTATTCTTAGTTATTCTAAAAACTTAAACTTTATAATATTTGGTTGGTGTCAGAATGCAAAATTATTTCAATTTTCACATATGTGCACACACAGCTGTCTCTGAACTTTCAACTGGAGAGTCTTGGCTCTTTTGGAACAATCTAACATTACTTTCTATAAAAATAATACTACTAGCCCTGGCTGGTGTGGCTCAGCGGACTGAGGAACCAAAGGGTTGTAGGTTCAATTCCCAGTCAGGGCACATGCCTGGGCTGTGGGCCAGGTCCCCAGTAGGGGGCATGCCAGAGGCAAATACACACTGAAGTTTCTCTCCCTCCCTCCCTTCCCCTCTAAAAATAAAATAAATAAAAACTTTTAAAAAATAATACTATACATCAAAATATTAACAGTTAAATGCTGACCTTACCAACAATTTTGTCTTGCAATTGAATTAGTCGTAGGTTTAACACTAAAATATTTTCATAATTAGAATAATAATTACACTCTACTATATATTGGGGGAAAATATTTTTCCCTCCTTATATTTTAAGTCTTCATGATTCAGTTATAATGCTTACATTAAAGTCTACAGGTTAAAATACTTCTTTACACTATAAAAGCTTGCCTTTAATTTTTCATTTGCTTTAAATACATACAGTAATACACCACTGAAAGACACATGAACACAGGATGATGACGGACTGTTAGAAACACTTTCAATTCTTTTGGATCTCCAAATTAAGCCAAAAATCCAATGTTGACACAATCATAATATATTACAGAATTTTACCTTTTCAAAACAAAATATAGCTCCTAAAAGAGTGGTATCTGGCAGTTTTGGCCAAGATGGAGGCATAGGTAGATATACTTTGCCTCCTCGCACAACCAAAGAAGGGCAACAACAAATTAACAAATTTAAAAACCAAAAAATTACCAGAACTGCCAGAACACTGAACTGTATGGAAGTCCGTCAATCAAGGAGTTAAAGAAGAAACATTCATTAAGACTGGTAGGAGGGGCAGAGGTCAGACAGGCAGAAATGACTTGAAGCAAGGTGGTAGCTGGAGGACCAGGTGGTCCCACATTCACCTGCAGATAAACCAGGAGGAATAACTAGGGAGAGAGACAGACCACGCAACCCAGGGTTCCAGCATGGGAAAAGAAAGCCTCAAAATCTCTGGCTGTAAAAACCTCTGGGTATTGTGGCAGTGAAAGAAACTCCCAGCATCCTAGAACATACACAAGCCCACCTACCTGGGAACCAGCCCCAGAAGGGCCCAATTTGCTTGTGGGTGGAGGAGAAGTGAGTGAAAGAGGGGTGAGAGCCAGGCAAGTGGCATTGTTCCCTCTCAGACCCCTCTCCCACAAACAGCATGACAACGAAGCAATGTGGGTTGCCCTGCCCTGGTGAACACCTAAGGCTCCACCCCTTACTACGTAACAGGCGCCCCGAGACAAAAAAATATGGTCCAAATGAAAGAACAGATCAAAGCTCCACAAACAGAACTAAGGAAT